>SJYX01018892.1:95084-143119 GCA_006410675.1 Oreotragus oreotragus
CAACCCCCCCGCCTTGCTCCTGGTACTAATTGAATAATTTACTGTAAATAGCTTCCATTTCCTCTAGAGCCTAAGCTGGCTCCTTAGCCAAATGGAGGTGAGCAAGGGCTGCCTCTAATGGGATGCAAGAGCAGAAATGAGCTGTCCAAATGAGCAGTCGTTGCAGAAGGCATTGAATTAAATCAGAGACACTTAAGACTTCAAGTCCGTCTTGTAAACGAACCACTCTGGTGGGGAGACACCACCAAAAGCCCTGCAGAACCCAGGCTGCAAGCTCCAGGGTAGGATTTCCCATGAATTAGGAAGACCCTTGGGCAGAGAGTGGAGGTAATGGAGTCTGCTGTTTCCTGCTCCCCCCTACATGTGTCCTTTTCCATTCTCTCAGGAGCAAGAGAGCATCTCGCCCTGAGATATATTGGATTGGCCAAAAAATGCGTTCAGGTTTTTCCATTACACCTTATGGAAAAACCCAAATGAACTTATTGGCCATCCCAGTATTTCTCAGCTCTTTCTTCTATGAGGAAGAGTGCTCCTACTCTGAGGCTAGCGTGTGCCAAGCACAAGATATATTATTTTGCATTATATTATCTATCAGAGAATTTTATGAGTGATCTCGTTTAACCCTCATGAGGCTTCTGGGAGGCAGGTATGATTGAGGAAATCACATTCATGAAGACTGATGCTTTTCCAAAGGTCACATATTTATCAGACACAGAATCAGGATTTGAATCCAAATCTATTAGACTCCAAACTTTAAATTCGTTCTGCAATACCATTGAAGACAGATGGCGTACAGCCAAGGGGTTACTTTGAATCCATTCTTGGTTTCCTGACATGCTCAGCAGCTTCAGAGGGGTTCTAGTCTAACTCTCTGCTCAATAGGATGAGTTCAGCTTAGGTCAGTGGGAGGGGAAAACCACCCAGCAGTCTGGAGACCTCCCCGAGGGCTGTGTGATTGAAATGGGTCTCTCTACAAATCTGGTGACACTTTAGACTTTAGCTGGGACTGTCGATTCCCATCTCCTGACCCCTTTGGGACCCGTGTGCATGTGCTAAGTCACTTCAGTTGTCTGACTCTGTGTGACCCTGTGGACTGTAGCCTGTTTCCTCTGTCCACGGGATTCTCCAGGCAAGAATAGTGCAGTGGGTTGCCATGCCCTTGTCCAGGGGATCTTCCTGACCCAGGGATTGAACCCACATCTCCTATATCTCCTGCATCGGCAGGTAGGTTCTTTACCTCTAGTGCCACCTGGGAAGCCCTTTAGACCCACAACTTTGTCCTAATGACTCACTAAAGGAACCAACCAATGAGGAACAGGAGATATGCTCCCCGTACTCCCATTGGTGTCCCACTTCCTTCTACCATTTGGCACAGTGTTTGGGGGCTTCCTTCTTCCAAGGACTCTTCTGTCCTGACTGTGTCACTGAGGTCCGATACTTAGTGAAGCTGCTGATCTCATGGGTTGGGAGGTAGGGGCAGTGGGAGGCGCTGGTGAGAGGAGAAAGCTCTGATGTGTGTGAGGGGTGAGGGCTGAGTGTGGCCCCCAGGGAATGGAGTCAGACTTCCTGTTAGCAGACACTGTGTTAGCAGACACACTGTTAGCAACAATGTGTCACCATTATTGCTCTCATCTTCACCTGCTGCAGCACCTCACCTCCTGTCTGATCATAAAACCCAGAGACCGGTCCTCTGTCACCTACTAACTGTGTGATCTGGGACAGTGCACGTGCTTCCACTGAATTTCAGAGGTCTTATCATCACAGAGGGATGCTGATAGTATTAAAGGTGCTAATACTATATGAAGCATTTAGGTGCCCGGCACATAGTACACACTCAAAAGGATACAAGCAATTATTATTATTCTTTGCACTTCATAAACATCAACTAGATTTATTCTTGATAGTCCCCATTTCATCTTCCAGATCTTCCCAGGTGGCTCTAGTGGTAAAGAGCCTGCCTGCAGTGCAGGAAATGTCAGCGACGTGGGCTTGATCACTGAATGGGGAAGCTCTCCTGGAGGAGAGCAGGCGAACCCACTCCAATATTCTTGCCTGGAGATTCCCATGGACAGAGGAGCCTGGCCTTCTACAGTCCTTAGGGTCACAAAGAGTCTGATACAACTGAAATGACTTAGCACGCATACATCTTCTAGATATGACCTTACCTGTTCCCTGTCCCCAGTGATTATGAGCTGTGGCTCCTCTGAGAGCTTATCTGACTCACCATCTCAGCTTCACCATGTAGGTGCCCAGCTTCTCACGGAGCAAGATGGGACTTCAGACATCCAGGAGTTTGTCCCACTGAGGAAAAGAGACACGAATAAAATAGTCTATGCAGAGGGCAGTGATACATGTCCTGCCTGGATGTCCCTACGTGGGTTCTCCAGCCTCTGGGAACATGCATAGTCATGTGAACCGAGGTCTCGTTAGCAGACAGCCTCCACTGGCCTAACTCCTGAAAGGCTGTGGATGAAATAGGGCAATGAGGATATCTCAACTGGGTCTTTCAACAAAATCAAGATACATTAGGTTTATTGCATCGCCTTCAGCTGAGAGCCCAGTGGTTCCTAATGAAAAGGAAGAAATTGTCTGAGCATGATTTGTTCCATCTGGGCTCTAGTTGGCTTCTGCCTCAAGGGCTCACAGACCAGTAATTAGGAATCTGTTCTAGAATTTTGTGGTCACCAAGTGTTTCTGGAATCTCTTGAAAAGTCAGAACATTCTCCTGCCTTCAGGGACCCTTTCTCAGGGTCCCTCAGATACAACTTGATCAGATCTAGAGGGGTTCTCTAATGTTCATGGGTGTGCTCACAGAATCCTAACTCGTTCACACTTTAAGGGCCTTGGAGCTTCATGTGACCTTAAATTTCCCTTACTGTCACCTGCCTTAAGCTGATTTCCTCTTCAACTTTTACTTTGCCCCTTTCTTCTCCATGATGAAGATGGAACTAAAATAAGATCTGCTTGCTCACCGTGCTCTGATCACGTCAGAGCATTCACTCTAAGATGTGGGTATTTCCCTTTTTGCTTCTTTCATCAGAGATATCGAAAAGGGAACAAATACCTCATTTTGTTGTTTCTAGCTTTTTTTCTTTTGTGCCTTTCTTTTCAGGTTGCTGACTCACTGGATTCCAAAAATATACCTTCTCAATAATGAAAATAATGAAAGTAATAAAAACCGTGATGCTCCTGATGATAAAGAGCCCTCGTGGAGCACTGTTATTGTTCTGGGTTCTTTAGATGCTGTGTTTAATAGCATCTCCCCTGGCAAAGCTGACCACGGGGCTGAACACACTGCAGACTCTCAGGACATAATAATAGCTATTGATTTAGCTCTCAACCTGGCCTGACACTTCTGCCTTCCTTACCTTATGTCATTGTTATAATAGCCCTGTAAAACAGATACTATTATTCTCTGTTGCAGATGAAGAATTAGGGCTCAACATAAATATAATAAAAATTCATTTCACTCATTATTTCTATAGACATATCGAGTGTTTGCTAAGTGCCCAGCCCTTAGAACCAAGTGGTTCCTGCCCTCCACGGTCTCACAGTCTAGTGGGGCCCACAGGGCAGGGAGTAAGCAGTGGCAGTGAATCTCTGGAATTATCTAAAGCCCTAATTTGTTCTGGGCTCCTCCCTCCCTATATTTTCAGATTCACTCTTTGTCTTTTGTTCCAAGCATCACAAGGGGGCTTCCCAGGTGGCACAGTGGTAAAAAAAATCTGCCTGCCAATGCAGGAGGCTGGAGATGTGGGTTTGATCCCTGGGTTGGGAAGATCCCCTGGAGTAGGAATTGGCAACCCACTCCAGTATTCTTGCCTGGAAAATTCCATGGACAGAGGAACCTGGCGGGCTATAGTCCACAGGATTGCAAAGAGTTGGACATGACTGAGCATGCATCACAAGAGGTACTTCATGTCCAGCCACATCACTATTAATTAAAGTCCTCCTCCATTCTTCTCTCATAAGGGTCACTTGTAACCATAAGAGTTTAATTTTTCTGGACCTGAGCTGCTGCCCTCCTCAGCTGTATCCTCCCACAAGTTCATGCCTGTGTTTTCTCTGAGGGTCTTGATCTGTTGTCCTCAAGCTCAGAACATGACAGTCAACCCTCTCTTGACTATTGCTTTACTCAGATGAAGGGGACAGAATCTTTATTTTCACCAAGGAGGGCTTCTTCACTGGCTTGGAGAAGGAGATGACAGAGAGAGGAATGGGGAAGGACTGGTGAGGCAGGAGACAAACAGGTGGGCAGCTGATTTTATGGAGGAAGAAGGACACTGTTTGACTCGGTCTAACCTGTGAGGCACAGGAAAACCAAGTGGGTGCTTGGTGCTGGGACTTGAGGCCCCAGAACCTGGACCACTTTTATTTATTAGACTATTCATCGAACCAGAATCCTCACTGAGACAAGAACTTGACTGTCTTACATACTGGGAAGCCCAGAGGTGGGCCAGACCCAGCACTGGCTGATTCAGTGGCTCCGTGGTCGAGGATGCAGGTTTTTCCCTGTGTGTGTCCACTTTTTTCTCTAGCTGGCTCCCTTCTTGATGGCCAGGGGGTCTCTGATAGCTATGGAGTGATGTGCTTCCTTGTTCAGGTTCAGTGGGAGAGATACTGTCTCACCTTGCGACTGGCTGGCAGTTAAGGAGAAAGTAAACTTTGCCTAGAAACAGTTCTTTCATGGCTCATTGGCTTGAATTGGATCACATGCCTATCACTGAACCGATTCCTGGCAGTTTGGGTGAAATGACATCATCTAAAGTGGAACAGATTTGGGGATGCAACCACCGTGCCATTACAGGGTCATATTTCCCAGACATAAGCAAAGTGAATAACCCAGTACTGTGACGGTATATGGTTAAGGAGTTAGTATGCAGAGTTGCCAGATTTAGCTAAGAATACCAGGTGCCCGGTAAAATGTGAATTTCAGGTAAACTACAAACTTTTAAAGTATAAATATTTCCTGTGCAATATTTGCTGGTCTGTGTGTCCCAATATTTGGTACAAAGCAAAATGGGTTAAGTATGTGTTTGGCCATGAAACCTAAGAAAAATTCTAGGGGTTCATGGTGCGTCAGGGACTTAGAATCAAGATCAGATCTGAGTCTTGCATTGAGTGTGAGGTCAGTGTAATATAAACTGATTCAAACAGCAGAGGAGGGCCAGGGGGCCTTCTCTCCACACATGAGATGACCCCCTGTGGCCAGGATTTGGGAGAGAAAATGACTGGGCCTCCTCCCTTGGGGGCCCTGGTTGACCCCATCCCGCCTTCTCTTTCTAGGGCCCCGATCGCTGTCGGCAGGCTTTGCTGCGGATTGGCGTCAACATGATGGCACTGCCTGGAGGCCGCCACCTGGACTCCATCCCTCTGCCGGGTCAGCGGTAAGTCCCATTTCTGTGTCTCAGGGCCTGGCCTGCCCCACCTGGACTCTGGCAGAGGCCCAGCCCCAGCATCCTAGGGTTTTCAGGTGGCCCCATCTCTCAGTGCACTGTGCTGGGAGGAGGCTTAGGACACGGTATCTGGGATACTGCAGTCACTCAGCAAATACAAATGGAACTGGGCTCTGAGACACAGAGGAGTCAGCCACATCCTGCCCCAAGGGGCTACTTTAAGATCCAAGCAGACAATGAAGCAAAGGATCAAGTGGGGTGTGCTGCTCACAGAAGGGACCCCAGAGGAAGCTCTGGATTCTGGTAGTGCCAGGAGGTTGGAGCCACTGGGGGGACTTGGCCTCTCTGAGCCTCTTGGAAGACATCAGACTGCCATTAGGTGTCTTTCTCTCAAAGCACCAGTGGGAGGAGTGGGCACAGAGCTGATCCTTGGAAAACACTTGTTGCCCTGAGTTGGGCAGCGTAGTGAGGGGGAGGAAAGAATACACCAAGCAGGGGGTGAGGCCTGGATGATGGGTGAAGGAACACCTAGGGTTCCAGAGCTGCCTTCACACAGGTGAAGGGGACGGGGAGACAGGTGGAGATCTGACTGGCTGGTGCTGGTGGCCCTAGACAGAAGCAGAGGTGGAGGCACCAGGGCAGCAAATCTCTGATGACAACTATCCCAGTTTGCCTGGGACTGTGCTTTATTGACTATGCCAAAGCCTTTGACTGTGTGGATCAAAATAAACTGTGGAAAATTCTGAAAGAGATGGGAATACCATACCACCTGACCTGCCTCTTGAGAAATCTGTATGCAGGTCAGGAAGCAACAGTTAGAACTGGACATGGAACAACAGACTGGTTCCAAATAGGAAAGGAGTACATCAAGGCTGTATATTGTCACCCAGCTTATTTAACTTGTATGCAGAGTACATCATGAGAAACGCTGGACTGGAAGAAACACAAGCTGGAATCAAGATTGCCAGGAGAAATATCAATAACCTCAGATATGCAGATGACACCACCCTTATGGCAGAAAGTGAAGAGGAGCTAAAAAGCCTCTTGATGAAAGTGAAAGAGAAGAGCGAAAAAGTTGGCTTAAAGCTAAATATTCAGAAAACAAAGATCATGGCATCTGGTCTCATCCCTTCATGGGAAATAGATGGGGAAACAGTGGAAACAGTGTCAGACTTTATTTTGGGAGGCTCCAAAATCACTGCAGATGGTGACTGCAGCCATGAAATTAAAAGACGCTTACTCCTTGGAAGAAACGTTATGACCAACCTAGATAGCATATTCAAAAGCAGAGACATTACTTTGCCAACTAAGGTCTGTCTAGTCAAGGCTATGGTTTTTCCAGTGGTCATGTATGGATGTGAGAGTTGGACTGTGAAGAAGGCTGAGTGCCGAAGAACTGATGCTTTTGAACTGTGGTGTTGGAGAAGACTCTTGAGAGTCCCTTGGACTGCAAGGAGATCCAACCAGTCCATTCTGAAGGAGATCAACCCTGGGATTTCTTTGGAAGGAATGATGCTAAAGCTGAAACTCCAGTACTTTGGCCACCTCATGCGAAGAGTTGACTCATTGGAAAAGACTCTGATGCTGGGAGGGATTGGGGGCAGGAGGAGAAGGGGACGACCGAGGATGAGATGGCTGGATGGCATCACGGACTCGATGGACGTGAGTCTGAGTGAACTCTGGGAGATGGTGATGAACAGGGAGGCCTGGCGTGCTGCGATTCATGGGGTCTCAAAGAGTCAGACACGACTGAGCGACTGAACTGAACTGAACTGTGCTGACTTTGGCACTGACAGTCCCATGTCCCTGGAAACTCCTCGGTCCTGAGCAAACCGAGATGGTGGGTCACCCTGACTTAGGTTTGGTCTGTGGAGGAACTTTGCAGTTTGAGGCTCAGAGCTTCCTCTTATCCTTTCACTTCTTGCTTAGACATTTTGATGGGACTGTTTTGAGGCAGCAGAATCCAAGCCCTTCCAAGGTTGTTAAATCATTCTTTTTTATTGCTTTATATATTGGGTTGGCCAAAAAGTTCATTCAGATTGTTCCATCCAATGTTATGGAAAGACCCAAACAAACATTTTGGCCTACACAATATTCTGATACTACTACCATCTGATCTCTCTTTTTAACACCCGCCTGAATTATAGGGGCTTCAACTGTGTACAGCATGCATTGCTATATTGTTCCTTCTGTTTTTGAATATTTTGGGTATGTGTGTGTGTGTGTTGCTTTTAAAAATCAGAAGGATTTATTAAATATTTGTTAAGAGTCTACTGGAGTTGGATTAATCTCTATGACAGTATCGGTCTGCTCCCCCAAAGCCATTATCATAAAGAGGTTTCAGCAGATGAACATGCCTAAGGGCTGAGATTTTTGGGTATGTGTGTGTGTGTGTTGCTTTTAAAAATCAGAAGGATTTATTAAATATTTGTTAAGAGTCTACTGGAGTTGGATTAATCTCTATGACAGTATCGGTCTGCTCCCCCAAAGCCATTATCATAAAGAGGTTTCAGCAGATGAACATGCCTAAGGGCTGAGAACACTGGTAGAAATGTAGTTAAGAATTTCCTGTGTGGCCTGACACTGGGAGTAAAGTATAATATGGAGACCCACATATTTTTCCACATGGACTCTTATGTAGAGGTCAGAAATGGTATGATGCAAACCTGTAAGGATACATGCATAGTCTCAGAGATGGGGTTTCATGATTTGAGCAGATGTTATCACCTCTGAACACATGACTGACCGGCTTCAACTAATTGTGTGGTTTTATGTGAACTCCCCAACCCCATGGCTTCTTGGCTCCCTCATGTATAAAACAGGGGTAATAATAGTGTCTAGACATAAGGTTGATGTGTGGATTAAATGAGCTAATAATACATGCAAAACGTCTGCCACCCAGTGAGAGCCATATAAGAAGGGCCCTTGTTTATTGGGTGCCTGTTACATGTTGGAGGCCCTCTGTGGCTCTTCATGTAGGTGATCTTAGGGGGTTCTTCTAGAAATACTTTGCTTGACCCCTTACTGTTGGCAAGTCACCTTTTTGAGAAAATAAGAAGTCATGGGCAGACACTCCCAGCAGCCTAATATTTTATAATCAGAAAAAAAAGAAGTGTTCCAGATGCAGCGGAATCTCAGTCTCTCCATCGCCTGTCTGCCCAGGTTGGAGACCGTATACTCAGATGAGTAGCACCGCCTGTGGCAGCAAGGCTTTGGGGCCCCACTGCAGATCTCACAGGGGCTGGAACTGTCAGACCAGAGCCTTTGGCGCGGTTCGGGAAACTGACATCACGGGGCAGTTTAGGACACTGGTTAGGAATCTTGACTCCACTCGCACCGCTCCCCCCCCCCCGACAAAAATTGATTATTGGTTCTGCTGCTTATTAGCTATAACCTTAGGCTTCAGTTTATTGATCAATGAAATAGAGATATTTATGCTTACGTCATCGGGTTGTGACGAGCCTCTAATATGTATATGTTGTTACTATTCACATATAAACTGAACAACAAATTGTTGCTGTATGCAAATAGCTTTTATGCTTTATTTTTGTGTAGAAGAAAATGTTTGAAAATAAATCCAAAGATTAAAAAAAGAGATAATATATACAAAGTGCCTGTCTGAAACATAGGAACTGCTCAATCAATATTACCATCTTCTTTAGATAAAGAATAAGACCCTGGAGTAGAGACTATGAGCCAGGGTAGATCACATTCTAGAATTCTGTCAGCCCCTGGGAACCACTGATCTCTCTCTTCCAACCTCCTCAGAATTTTTTAAAATAAAAGAAAATTAAATTACATAAAAATGATTTAGGAATCAGATCATTATGCTTTTGGAGTCAGGACAGGCTTTCTAACTGACATTGTATAGCAAATATTGATACCTTGGGAGGAAAATACCAGACTAACATGATTCCACAAACACTGCGACCTGCAAAATTGTTTGTTTAGAATGTCTTCAATCTTATTATTCTGATAGGGGAGGCAGGCTGCAGACAGAAGGTGGCACCTCCTTTACTGTCATCACAATCTCATATTGCCGGGCCAGGCCTACCCGGAACAGTGGGGGAACATAATCCCCTATTAATCATCTACCACCCCGTTCATTGTCTGTGTTCTGGAGTGTGTGCCTGGGCCACGTTCACAGCGGGGGCTCATGTGTATTTACAGGATGTCAGAGGGGTTCATTTGTCCAATCTGATGCTTCATTATGAGCAGACAATAGCAGTCGCCTCTTCTTTCCTCTTGTTCCAAGCTGCAGAGGCCTCTCTTATGGGGAATAACACCATGGTTATTGTCTCCAGATAAATAATTAATGCTGGGTAATTGACTTCTTTCTGTTGTGTTCCACTGAGACTGAATTTCACTCTGGAGTGCCATTGTTCACATCATTGTACAAGTTGCATGTGATCATCTCACAGCCTGGGTGAGCTGTCTAGGTTAGACCTTTGGTATTTGAGACCCTTTTGAGTAAATAGCATCAGAAGAGCTTTTCTAGGTATTGGCTCCTGGAAGAGAACAGAAGACAGGGAGCAGAGGTGTCTGAGGCCAGGGGTTGGGATTGTGAACTGAATTGGGTGATAGGAGGGGGTGTGATGGCTGTCAATCTCCTGGGAGGTTTTCATAATTAAAATAATAATAATAATAATAATAAACTCTACTGCTGATTCATGTTTTTATATGGCAGAAACCAACATTATTGTAAAGCAATTATCCTCCAATAAAAAATAAATTTTAGAAAAGCAATAAAATAAAGTAAGCAAGCCAAAGAACAGAACCCTATTCTTGGAAACTTTAATGTAGGAACCTGAAGAGGTTGAAAGTATATAAGCCTTGGGATCAGACTTGGGCTCAAAGCCCAGCTCCACTTCCTACCAGCTCTGTGGCTTTGGCTGCTGCCTAACCTATTTGAGCACCAGTTTTATCTTCTATAACAAGGTGACCGTGGTCATTGCGTTAAAAGGTTGTCTAAGTGCTGGGGTCTGAGAAGGAAGGTCTCTCTAGGCCTCTGTGTGCCAACCTACATTTTACAAGGCCGTCCTGGTAACAGTAAGCCACCCCCCACCCGCAATCTCCCTCCCTCAGCAGTGAAAACTCTTGCAAGCTCAGGTTCAAATACTTCCCCAGAAGTTCATGAATTTATTGGTGGGAGTGAAGGGGACAGGGGATCGGCTCTCTGGGTAGCAAGAGACTGTGGCTGCTGTGTCTCTAGCTGATCTTTGCTTTCTTCTCGGGTCTCTGGGCTCCCATCTCTGCGATTGGTACATCAGTTCTTGCTGCTGGCTCTGGGCTGGGTGGTAGTGGTTCGGGGATCCAGACATGGTGGTCAGGGTGCTGC
The DNA here is from genome assembly GCA_006410675.1 of Oreotragus oreotragus. Taxonomy (NCBI): domain Eukaryota; kingdom Metazoa; phylum Chordata; class Mammalia; order Artiodactyla; family Bovidae; genus Oreotragus; species Oreotragus oreotragus. Next base: position 105,819 of record SJYX01018892.1, read on the forward strand.
CACCTGTCTGCCTGCTTCCAGGGTTGTGCCCACTATCATCGTGCCTCCTCTTCTGCAGGAGGCCCAGGCCTTTGATTTAACAGTCTCTATGGACAGGTTCCTGCAGGGTGGACTGGAGGCCAGTCTGAGGGATGCACACAGGGCCAGATCCAGACATGTCTCCCGCTCCCCCTCCCTCTTTTCCTCCCTCCCTCCCTCCCTTCTCTCCTTCCTTTCATTACTTCTCTTACCTACAGATCAAGCTGAGACACTGACATTTTCTCTCTGGTTTCCTGCTTGTGAGGGTGAGAATACTGATGAAAGGACTTCACTAACCCCTGTAACAAAATTGGCTCACTCTCATTCAGCACTTGCTATGAGCTGGTCGCTTTTACACATAGCAGTTCACTCAGTCCTCATCACAGCCCTTGTGTATACTTACTATTATCTCTGTTTTGCTAATGAGGGGGCCATAGGTTGGGTTCCCTGGGAAACAGTCACTGAGGTGGGGTTGAGAGTTCAGGATGGTCATTAGGGAGTGCCTTTGGGATTGACACTTGTGGCAGGAGAGGAAGGAAGCAGGCATGGCCGGTGGGGTGGGAGTGGGTTGGGGGCAAGGTGTGGAACTGCGATGCTGGCTTGATGACGACTCAGCTGACCTCACAGGGACCTTTGGGATCAGAGTTGTTCATTGGCCAGACAGGCCAGGACCTTCATATCCCACCTGCATTCTGTCGGAGTGGGCGACTTTGAGCAGAGCATGACCTCAGGTAAGGTAGCTCTGAAAGTCCTGCTAGCTGGGGACAGCAAGTCTTTCCTTTGAGGAGGAACCCAGATGCCACATACAAATCCAAGCCTGATCACTTGAGATAAATTAACCTCATGTCCGTCACATGAGAAAACTGAGGCTTGAGGAGCTGAAGTTGCTTACTTGTCCAGGACAGGCTGACAAAGAACAGAGCCAGGATACAAGTCCTCAGATGGTGCTTGAACCTGAGTGCCAGCCAGTGCTCTATTCCGGCTGTCTTTTCCACGGTGTTCTTGAGGGCATCGCATGAAGAAGTCATTCATTCATTCAGGGAGCCGTTTATTCATTGTTGTTTTTGTTTGGTTGCTAAGTTGTGTCTGACTCTTTGCGACCCCATGTACTGTAGCCCGCCAGGCTCCCCTGTCCATGTGATTTTCCAGGCAAGAGTACTGGAGTAGGTCACGATTTTCTTCTCCAGGGGATCTTCCAACTCAGAGATTGAACCCGTGTCTCCCATGTCTCCTGCACTGGCAAGTGGATTCTTTGCTGCCAAGTCACCAGTGAAGCCCCATTTATTCATTAGTATTCATCAAGTCTTCCACAAAATTTCTCTGCGAGTACGTATTAAGTGCAGATCACATCTCTGTACGGGGCTGTGTGCTTAAGGACATGATGGTGACTGAATCGGGTGTGGTGCCTTCCTTTTTATCTCAAGGGATCAGGCTTGGATTTGTAGCAAGTATACAACATGGTGCTTTTATTTGGGGTGTCTCACTGGGAGGGAGAGATGTCTCTCTAGGTTTCTGTTCAGCCTGGAGTCTGAGATGAGTCGGCGGCCTCCTGGGTCACCCCTGGGCTGCTGGCAAGGGCCCGCCCAGCTTCCCTGAGCCAGTGAGGCTGTCGCGGGCCAGCCTGTCTCCAAGTAGATAATGGCTTGCATGTGTACGCCCTTGCTCTGAGGCTGCTTTTCTGCTGCCGGCTGCTTTCTGTGCCCACGGTGAAATGTGCAGACTGTAATTGTCAATGGGATAATTGGATATTTTCCTGTTGTTTAAACCTAAAGGAAGGCTAGAATTAAATTCCCTTCCTTCTCCCATCTCCCAAGAGAAATCCACAGAAACATAGGGTGTGACCTTGTAAAGACATAGGAATAATGATTCCATTTTTAAGAGGGGAGGTTGGATTTAAATTCCCGTATAGTGCCGGGAACTGGGATTATAGAGGCATCGAATGTTGTTGCTGGAAGTTTCCTTAGAGCTCCCTGTATTATGAGATGGGGAAATTGAAACCCAGAGAGGGGAATGGAGCTGCTGTAATACTCTCAGGCCCCCTTCCACTCTCTGTGGAGTCCTGTCTTCCCTGAGCTGTGTTTTTTATGTTTATTATCCCACCTAGCCTCCAGTGATTTCTAGCAGCTCTGTGTCCTAGCTCCAGTGGAATCCTCTTGTTAGCAGTGATCTGTAATAGATTTTGGTTTCATTCATTCACTCGTTCATTTGAATGAAATTTACTTTAGGCTAAGAACTTACTTTGGGCCAGGCCGTGAGTAGAACTATAATGAATTATGTAAATGTCATCCTTCTGACTCAATAAATATCCTGAGGGTCAGTCATTTCTGATTCATATTTGTGCTCCTGTGGTTAAAATGCACACAAAAGAAGCTCAAAAACTGGTTGTTGAATGAATAAATGTTTAATAAATGACGAGTGACTAACCACTGAGGCGTCTCAGGTGACTGTGAGAAATTTAATTCCTTAGCTTGAAGTTTGTTCCTTTCTCCAAGCAAGCTGTTTTCATTCTTTATGGTAGAAAACTGCCGCATGGAGGGAAAGGATAAACTAGAGTTTTACCTTGATTAATTTAAATACTGTTTCTGAGTGGCAGCCAAAGATTTAATTGGTTGAAGGAGTCAGACAGTTGGAGAGACTTTTTTTTTCTCCTAAAGGATAGCAATTCAGAAATATTTTTAATCTTTTGGTTTTATGTTCGTTGGAAAAAATGTCTCTGCGATTTCATCATTTAATGTCTTGCGGGAGAGCACGGTGCAGTGGGGAGCAGTGGCCAGGGGCCAGAGGCTGGCCTTCCTCGCATCCTGTCTTCCTTCCTCCCTTCCTTCCTTCCCAGCCCTGGTTCTGCACTAACCTGCTCTGTGTTCTTAGACAATCATTTCCCTCTCTGAGCTTCATTTTCTTCATCTGAGGATGAGGAGGTAGGCAAAAGTTTCCCAGGGACTCTTTCAGTGCTAATGTTCTAGGAGTTTGTGAGTGAGTTTTGGATAGTCTTTTCCCTTTTCTGGACAAAAGGGATCCCACTTTAGTGCCTCAGGGCTGTGAAAGAATCTCATTGACCAAAACAAACAAGGTCTTACTCCTTTCAGTGAGAAGCATGAAAAGGTTTTGTGTTGGCCTTGTAGCTGGGAAGGAAATTGTAAGACATTTTAGTTTGGGAGCCCCTTCCAGCATCTGAGGGTGTGCCTTCTCCAGGTTTTATGGAAGCCCCGTGGTATAGCCTGGAGAAGTGCTTTATGAGGGGTGGGGATAGAGCACCCGGCTTTGCTGGAATAAAATACAGATAAATCCACAAATCCAAGCATTCCAACACGCTTCTTGATTTGAACTTCTTATTTTTGACTGAATTCATTTCACCCCTCTGACTACTCTTAGCAACTTGTCATCTTCCTACATGCGGCTCCATGTCTCCACTGCTTTGCACATGCTGTTTCCTCTGTTTGAAATCCTGTTGCCTTCCAACTCTGCTGTTTCTAGTACACTTGAAGGCATCCTTCTAGCATTGGCCTGGGACACTTTCTCAGATCCCCTGGCTTGAGCCAGACTTCTCTGTGCGCCCCAAATTCCTTCTGATTCCTTCAAAATGCCACATGGAACATACTGAACCATAATTGCTTATTTAAAATCATTCATTTATTCATTCAGCAAATGTTTGTCGAGTGCTTATGACATGCCAGGTACTGTGCTAGGTCCAAGGATTATGTCACACTCTAATGGAAGTTCCTGCCCTCTTGGAGATCACATTCTCATTATCTCTCCTATATAATCCCAACACCTAGCTTGGCCCACTGGGATTCTCAGTAAAATTTGGAGGTCATTACCAAGTGTTCTTGGCATAGAAAAGTATTCTTCTACAGAAAACTCTCCGCTTCACATTAGCAGGTAGCATAGAATAAGGCAGAGAGATTGAAATTCCAGACTTAGAAGGAATAATTGAAGTTTCATTCTGAGTGAAAAGAATTTAAAAGGAGCCAGCAAGAATGTAGACAGAGATTTCCATAAACTATTGACCCCTATTGTTTTTGGGGAACCCTGGATGCCAGACCTACAGGATTATCTGGGAATGAGACACTGATATCAGAAGCTAGGGGCCAGGGCATGGGTCTGCTGGACTGCGGAAAGCTGTTCCCTTTGGCATCTGAATGGTCTGGCACAGTTACCTTCCCCCAGTGATGGGCTTTGAAGAGTGAGGCAGGATGTCCGAGGGGCAGGAGCAGAGGCAGAGCGAGGATGGGAAAGAGTCCTCAGAAGGGACTCCTCACTTTGCCCCATCTGCCTGGCTTCCCACTCTGGCAGTTCTTCTGGTGCAAACTTGTCAGAGATCTGTGATGATGCAGCCAGTGGGCCAATAGTTCTGTCCTGAATTTAAACAACACACACCCCGTTCTCTCTCAGAAGGAAATAAGGCAGGAGTTTGAGAAATGACTAGGCATACTGTAGTCTTTAAAAAGACTTATATATGGTAGCGATGAACCTCTTTGCAGGGCAGGAAGAGAGGCACAGACATGGAGAAGGGACTTGTGGACACAGGGGAAAGGGAGAAAGGGACGAGTTGAGAGAATACAGTTTACATGCATATAGTACCATGTGTCGGGGAAGGCAATGGCACCCCACCCCAGTACTCTTGCCTAGAAAATCCAATGGACGGAGTAGCCTGGTGGGCTGCAGTCCATGGGGTCGCTAACAGTCAGACAGACTGAGCAACTTCACTTTCACTTTTCTCTTTCATGCATTGGAGAAGGAAATGGCAACCCACTCCAGTGTTCTTGCCTGGAGAATCCCAGGGACGGGGGAGCCTGGTGGGCTGCCGTCTATGGGGTCGCACAGAGTCGGACACGACTGAAGTGACTTAGCAGTACCATGTGTAAAACAGTGGGAAGCTTCTGTATAACACGTGGAGCTCAGCTCAGTGATGATCTAGAAGGATGGAGTGGGGGTTGGAGTTGGAGGGAGACTCAAGAGGGAGAGGATATATGTATACATGCAAGAGAGTGGAGGTGTTAGTCTCTCAGTTATGTCCCACTCTTTGCCACCACATGGACTACTCTGTCCATGGGATTCTCCAGGCAAGAATCCTGAAATATGTTGCTGTTCCCTTCTCCAGGGGATCTTCCCAATGCAGGGATCAAACCCAGGTCTCCTGCATTGCAGGTAGATTCTTAAACACTATTGCCATCTGGGAAGCCCATACATATATTTATGAACAAAAGGCATTGATAGTCATATAAGAACAGTTTAGCGTGGGAGAGAGAGCCCCAGCTATGGATTTGAGGGTGTGAATATCAGTTCAATCGCTGAAGACTGTTAAAAAACATACTATTTAGGTAAGAGCAAAGCTCTGGTCTTAGACTGCATAAATTCTTATTTCCGCTTATCCACCTTGAGATCTTGGCCAGGTTACTTCAACTCCCAAATCTGTTATGTGACCTTCATGGGATTGTTTTTGTTTGTTTGTCTTAATTTTTACCGAAGTGTGGATGCTCTGTAATGTTGCGTTAGTTTCTGCTGTGCAGCAAATTGAATCCGCTGTATACATAGATATATCCCCTCTTTTTTTGTGATATCCTTCCCATTTAGATCACCACAGAACATTGAGTAGAATTCCCTCTGCTCTGTAAGTTCTCATTAATTATCTATTTTATACATAGTAGTCTGTGTATGTCTATTTTGAGGGTAAAGTAAATAATTAAGATTGGACCAAGCATTTAGCACAGCGTCCAGAAAGTGTCCTCAATTCTAACTTCATTATGATTATTAACAGTGAGGTCTTAGGCAAGTTAAGTAATGCTTCTAAGCCTCAGTTTTTACCTCTGTATAATGGGTGGGTAATCACCAACCATCAAACCACTGTGTGGGCTGAAGGAGAGAGTTCTTGGTTCCCAGAAGGTGTCCTATTGGTAATTCTTCCTGCTTACTGTGTGGGTAGTTAATTCCTTCTGATTTTAGACACATCTCAGGGAGCCCATTGTTTCATTCTGTAATTCTTTGGTATATGACTATGCTACTCCCTCCCCCTACTCCAACTCCACCCTGGATAAATTCCAGCTTAAAAAAATCTATCTGACCAGTAGCCTGGTATGTGGAGATAACTGTGGTTACATCTGGCTTTGGGTTTTGAAATCTGCCAGACTCCAGAAAACCCAGATTTGGGGGCTCAGTCACCTCCTTCCAGATGTCCAGGAAGGCCACCATCCAGGAGCAAGGAGCAGGGTGACTGGGGGAGTAGGCAGCTCTTGGGGACTCTGCTGGGAACTGCACAGGGCTCCTGTGAGCCTGGCTCACTCTTGGGATGCCCGCCTGCTCCCCGGGCACAGAGGCATCTTCCCAGCATCAGATTCCAGCTCACCACGGAGACAGAGGAACTCCAACCTTGGTCTTGGCCCCTGGCCCCTCCAGCTCCTGCCTGTGGCGGTTTCCACCATGAAGGGTATGTGACTCATTGCCAGTCCATCTGCTTTGACCTTGGTTTTCATTTCCTCCCTTGGTATGAGAAGTCAGATCATCTGTACTAGGAATGGGAAGATTTCATGTCCAGGTTCACAGCTGAGGATGGTTCAACCACTGGGAGTTGCAGGGTGTGGGTGTGCCGTCCCCACTGCACAGCAAGAGCTGCCCTGTTCAACCAGACTTTTTATCTTGGGGGGTCAATCGGCAAATACAGTAGGAAAGGTGGCGCCCTGGGGAGCGGAGAGCTAATGACACAGAATCTGACGAGCTCTGCAATTATGGGATGCTGAGTCCAAACCTTAAGGAGCCACAGTCCCTGGACTCCAAAATTGAGAAGAACATCTCATTATGTGGCGGCACAGTGACCGCGGCTGGGAGTGGACCAGCCTGTGGCGGGGCTGTTCCAGGTTCTCCAGGCCTGCTCTCCTCCCTGGGAAGGCGTGGGGCCTCTTCGACAGACCCCTCTGTAAGGCCTCGCACCCACTTCCTCTGTGACCTTGTGTATCCTGCTTGTCATAGTGCCTCACCCTGAAACCAAGCAAGATGAAAACTGACTCCTCCTCTGGATGGGTTTCCTGTGTCAGCCAGGGCCGCACCGGGCACCCAGACCAGGCCCCAGGAGCCAGCCTTCTCCTTCCCCTCCTTCACCCTCGCATCCTCTCGCCTCCCCCGACCATCCACTTCTTCCTGTCCCATGTCACGTCTTTGTGCAGCCTGCTGTCCTCTCTTTGCTGTACCACTTTCACCTCCTGGCAGGTCACCTCCTGTACAGCATTCAGTCCACTCCGGTCCCTTCTCTATTGAGTCTCTGCACAGTTATGTCACTGCCCTGCTCTGATATGTTTTGAGTGGCTCCGAATTGCCCTCAGGATTAAATCCAAATCCCTAATCGTGGTATTCAAGGTCTTTAGTCAACTGGTCCTCCATCCTTAGGCCCCTTCATCCGTCCCCGACTTGAGACTAGTGAAACTTCTAGTTGTATTACTATTTCTGTGTCCCCAGGCGCTTTTGCATTTATGTGGAAGCCCTTTGGCCCTTGTCATCCTGGCCAACTCCTCTCCTCTAAGAACCAGGGCAAATGTCATTTCCTTTGTGTACATATTCCCAGGCGAAGTCAGGCCCTCTGTCTCCTGTGATCCCAGACTCTCCTGCTCACAACTTCTTCCTCTCAGCGTGGTGTTTAGTTGATATGAGGAGATGGCCTGTGCTCTAGAGCATGGGTCTGAGTCGGCTTCACCGCTTACTGCCATGTGACCTCTCCCAGCAGAAGTCTCTTTGTCTGTAAATGAGATTAATAACAGTCTTCTCTCCCAGGGCTCTGGGGAGGATTAAGGAGATAATATATGGAGAGAGCTTAGAACACTGCCTGGCTCGTTGCTGGAACTCAGTACATGAGCTGCTGTTATAATTATGACCAGAGTGGATTCTTAGCGCTTTCTTCCCTGGTCGGGGTCTTGCCTGAGCTGTGTGAGCACTGGGATTTCCTTCCATTCAGCTGTGTCCTCAGCCTCTATAACAGGCTGGGGATGAGAATGCACACAGAAGATACCAGGGCGCTGGAGCTCGCAGCCTGGCCCCAGCACGTGCTGCAGGACCTGGTGGGACAGGCAGCCTCTCCTGACCTCTGCACCTGGGGTCCTTTTGAAGCTAAAGCCTAAGGATGCCTGGAGTCTGCCCCAAACCAGGGACAGAGGTCTCTTGGTCACAGCCTAAGGCTGGAGCTGATGTGGGAGTGTGGTGGAAGAAGGGGGTCAGGGTGCTGGGGGCTGGAGTCCACAAGTGATGGTATAGGTCTGCTCTTGGAAGCCCTCTAGTGGTGACTTCTGGACTCTCACCTTCCTTTCCCGGCACCCCGTGGAGGTACCGGGATGGCAGCTGTGATGCAGGATCTGTGAATTCTCCTCAATGTTTCACTTTGGCAAATGAAAATACTCTCCTAAAAGTGAAGAGGAGAATACAGTGGGAAAGATAAAGCTAAAACCGTCTTTATACTTCAGGTCCTGTGTTACAGCCATGAAACTTGAGGCCAAGCAAGGACTCAGCTTGGGGATGTGAGAAGGCATTTATATCTTTACCTGACAGGCCTGAACATGCCACCTGCACAGAGCATGGCCTTCACAATGCGGGTTAGAGTGGCATTTAAGAACAGACAGGGTCTAGAGTCTGATGGGCTGGGTTCTGAGCCAAACTTTGCCACTTACAATCTGAGTGATATCTGATAGTTCATGTAACCTCTCCAAGCTTCAGTTTCCTCATTTGTAAAAATACGATAATTATGGTGCCCTGACCTCAGGGTCACAGTGAGATCTGCACAAAGCCATCTCCATGGTAGTTTGGCCCAGGGCCCAGTCTCAATAAATGTTAGCAATAATGGTTATGGAGCTTATCACAATAACCCCATGAGACGGTACAGCAGTGCAGGTCATTGTTATTCCCATTTGATAGATTTTTAAACTTAATTCAGTTCCATAAATATAAGCACTGAGCGTTCTCCGTATATCAGGTCCAGTGCGAGGGGAAGGGTGAAGGGCAGGCATGACAAACGGAAGCCCTGCCCTGCTCTGGGCCAGTGCAGGGACCTCCTACCCCTGGGCAATAGACAAATGCCTGTCAAAGGCCTGTTGCATGGATTTCACAGCAGGATGGGAGCAACAGGTGAGCAAGTGAAGCTTCCTCTCTATTTGCAGTTGCTCCCTATCGCTTGCATTACCACCTGAGCTCCTCCTCCTGTCAGATCAGTGGAGACATCAGATTCTCATTGGAGCAGGAACCCTACCGTGCTTGAGTCATCCTGAAATCATCCACCCCTCACCCCCAGTCCATGGGAAAATTATCTTCCATGACACTGGTCCTTGGTACCAGGAAGATTAGAGATCTCTGGGCTAGTGGATAAACAGATAGTTGAATAATTGAGACCTGTGTCATGATGGGGGAAAGACAGGGTGCTCCAGACACACAGGACCCACGGGAGGTAAGCTCATCTAGGACTCAGAGACACCTGCCCCAGGAGCGATATTTGGGACAAGATTTCAAGGATGTGTGGGTACCAGCAAGGTACAGAGGAGACAGGGGGAGAGGGATCAACAGCTGCAAAGGCTGGGGGGCTGGAAGTCTCAGGAAAGGCACTGAAAGAACTTGGTGAGGCTGAGACAATGGTTGGGGAATGAGGGGGAGGGCACGTCAAGGAACTGAGGCTCAGAGAGGGCAAGTGTCACATGCAAGGCCACACAGTTGTTAAGAGGTAGAGTGGGATGAGGACGCGTGATGGAGCCTCATCACATATTCTTGCCATGAGTAGCATCATGCCAGTACTTATATGTGTACTGACAATGTGCACACATACATGTATCCTTTTAAGAGGTTCAAAAATAAGTTGTTCCTGAGTTAAAGAAAGATCAGGGATTATTAGTAGCATCTTTCTCTGGGGGCTTCCCTGGTGGCTCAGATAGTCAAGAATCTGCACGCAGCCCAAGAGACCCCGGGTCCGATCCCTGGGTTGGGAAGATCCCCTGGAGTAAGAAATGGCAACCCACTCCAGTATTCTTGCCTGGAGAATGCTATGGACAGAGGAGCCTGGCGGGCTACAGTTCATGGGGTCACAAAGAGTCAGACATGACTGCGGGACTAACAACAGTTTCATTCTCTGAGGGCATCTAAAATGCCAGGGTTTCATAAAGTTAACAAGATGGGCTTGCAATCATCAGAGAGGAGGCAGCTGTGAAATGTACACATGAACTTGGCTCCCTGGACTGGAAATAGTCACCTGGAGCCAAATTTCTGCTCTTTGGCTTTCTGAAAGAGAAAACAGCAGTGCTCTCATAGGTGCTGGACAGACTAGGCGGGGTGAATCTCAGTTTTCCTCCTCTGTAAAAGTGGGGATGATAAAATAGCATCCTAAAACTGCAAGACAGGCTTCCCTGGTGGCACAGCACTGAAAATCTGCCTGCTAATGCAGGAGATATGGGTTTGATCTCTGGGGCAGGAAGAACCCCCTGGAGAAAGAAACGGCAACTCACGGCAATATTCTTGCCTGGGAAATCCCATGGACAGAGGAACCGGCAGGCTAGAGTCCATGGGGTTGCAAAAGAACTGGGCACTACTGAGAGACTAAACAACGACAGCAACTGCAAGACAGATACTGTACATGCAAGCACTTGATATGTGCCTGGCATGCAGAGGTACTCAAAAAATATTTCCTTTATAGCATGCTTGGAACAAGGCCAGATTTTTAAAAATTGACTTAATGTATCCAAATCTCTTTCCTACCTTCAAGTCCTTCTGTAGGTCAGTGGAAGCCCAACTTGGAGAAACAGATGGGACAAAGTGACTGTAATGCCATTATCCATGTCCCCTTCACAAATTACTCCCTGGTATTAGCTTCAAGGTATATTGGTGGGCCATTACTCCTGTGAATGTCTGAAAAGTAGGATCAACTCTCTAACCCTGTTATACTGGACAGTTCAATTAACAGAAAGACTTATGGAACACATATGTCAAAATGGGTAGGATGAATAATGAAAACGAGGACGTCTCTACCCTTAAAATGTGAGCTAGGAATGGTCAGGGATGGAGAGGTAGAGAATTGTCTGCCCCTTTCACAAAAGCCTCAGTGCACAGAAAGGCCTGTGCTGCTGCAGCTCCGCGTCGGTCAGAAGCAGGGCGATGAAGATGCTGGAAGACTTGAACAAGATCAGGGAGCAGCACTTCCTTGGTCTCAGCTGGCTAGGCTTCACTGGTTCACCAGTGCCTTAGTAAAGAGGGACGGGAAGTTAATCTTCTAACCATACTGTAAATTATTTATAGTTTGTTACATAAATAATTATGCTTAAATTAACTGTTTAGTAAACAATTTATAGTTTACTGCATAGCAGAGGTTGTCATTCTAAATTAATCTATGTGTTGTTTTTATAAAACCCTTCGTGAGAGACTCTTCTGGGCTGGGTTGTAGAATGGCATGGGGGCCGGGTGGACCCAGCTGATATCTGATGACAAGATTCCTCAGATGTCTCAGGAGGGATTCTCATGTTTACTCAGAGTGAAATCCCAGAGTGCCTGCAGTGGCTTCCAGGGGCCTCCAGGATCTAGCCTGAGTCCCTTCTCACCTCTTACTGATCTTTCCCTTGTTCACTCCAGTCTAGCCATATTTATTTCTGTACTGTTTCTCAAACACCCAGGCCTACTCCAGTGGAGGGTCTTTGTACCATCTGTTCCCTCTGCCTGGAATGCCCAGTACCTGTTTTTAACCATGGTTGGTTTTCTCTGAAGCACTTACTCAAATCCTGCCTTCTCAATGGATCCTACCCTGATCCTTTAAGTGGCAGTTACCTTTCTGCTTCCCACATGAACAATTCCATCCCCACTTATTCTTACATTTTTTGAAAAGAAATTATCTGCTTTTAATGTCCTGCATGTGTCCTTAGTCGTATTTAACCCTTTGTGACTCTATGGACTGTAGCCTGCCAGGTTCCTTGGTCCATGGGATTTTCCAGGCAAGACTACTGGAGTGGGTTGCCGTTTCCTCCTCCAGGGGATCTACCAGACCTAGGAATTGGAACTGCATCTCCTACAATAGCTCTGCACTTTTAAATTTATTACAATTTATTGCTATTGTCTGTTTTCCCTGCTAGAAAGTAACTTCCATGGGACAAGGATGTTTTTTGGCTTTTTCACTCTGTATCCCAAGTGGCTAGAAGAAGGAAATATTTATTGAATAAATATTCAAAGTTGAATGTGTGAGGATATGGAGGCCACACACTGCATGGAGGCTGGAAGTGCCCAGAATTTTGGGGAATGAAGTTCGATGGGAGGGAGTCCAGTGAGAAGGATGGGCCTTCTTCAAAAGAAGAGACAGCAGGTCCATTGGATTCAACTAGTCTCAAACTGAACCCACCTTCCTGTCTTCTGACCTGGTTTTGTTTGTCCATTCATCTGCTCAAGTCAAAAATCTGGGTGACCTCTTTGACTAGTTCCTATCATTCATCATCTGTATGAATTGGTATCGAAGTCCTGTTGATTTTATCTTAATAGTTCTTGAGTGATTGTCTTCCAACACCACTGCTGCCACAAGAATCAGGGCTCCTCCTTATACTTGAACGTCCTTTTGGCTAAATATAAAATCCTTGGTTTCCCTTAGTATTTTGTATATGTCACTTTACTTTTTTTTTTTCTTAGTAAAAAGGATTGCTCTAAAAATATTATTATAGCCTATTTCGGTCCTTTTTAAGTAACACGGACTTCCCCAGTGGCTCAGCAGTAAAGAATCTGCCTACAATGCAGGAGCACAGGAGACACGGGTTTGATCCCTGGGGTGGGAAGATCCCCTGGAGGAGGACATGGCAACCCACTCCAGTATTCTGGCTTGGAGAATCCCCATGGACAGAGAGGCCTGGTGTGCTACAGTCAATAGGGTGGCAAAGAGTTGGACATGACTGAAGCAATTTAACATGTACACAAGCGTAAGTTAATATGCACTTACATCTAGATGCACAAAGGATTTTCTTTCTTTTTAAATAAAAGTCCAATCTTACTAAATATGCTTTGTATGCTTGTTTTCATTTATGTAGTATACTCTGTATCTATAATTTTCTTAAAAATTTAAACTCATTTTTGTAATGGTTATTGAAATAGTAAGTTATAATTTCCTTCTGTTTTGTGAGTACATTCTACTGGCATTTTCTCATTGTTATTATTCTGCTCTTTATTCTATTTCTAAAATAATTATACATGGGATGATACTTCAATAAATTTTTGTTGCTCATTTCTATGTGAAATTAGTTTTTATGAACATTTGGAGGGGATGCGCTTAGGAAAGCTGTTCTAACTTCATAGAGCTCCATCTTCTTTTGTTTTTGCATCGGGTTAAAAAACATAGTGATCTGCCTTCTAAGGTTCCCAGCTCTGTTCCGCCCTTCACGTTGGACTGAGCATCTCCCCCTCTGTCTCTGTTGCCTCTGTCTTACTCAATTTTGATCTTACTCCCCAAAGTTTCTTCTTAGTGTGGCTCTTTGTTGTAGAAGAATTCCTGTTGGTTCCGTTTTAAGAGTCGAGAGTAGTCGCCTTGCACTCACCTCAGAGAGGTAAACCCCTTCTGATTCCAGTTACTACTCCTGAATCGTCGCACTGTCCTTTCCAGTAAATGCGCAGTGGCTCATCCAAGCTCTTATCCTCTCCAGATGTCTCTCGGTTGCTGCTTCTCATACAGTCTTGTAACTGCAGGTGGTTGGTCCCCACCTGCTTGCAGTTTGAGTTTTGTAGGAATCCTTTATCGTCTAGTTTTGTTGTAAATATTATCCACGGGGTTTTGGCTCCGTTATCTAGTTAGTCTGCCAGTTTTTATATGGAGAACTGGAGTGACTAAAAAACTACGCGGCCACGACTGTCATCTTTTCAGAATTCTTCCTTATTCTCTTACTTTTAAGCAACTAAGTTCTGATAATACAGCTGCTTTAATTCAAATCACTCCAGAAATAATGAATGCAACACAGTATTGCCTATCAGAAATTATTCTAAGCAAATATTTACATATAGTTGTGTACATATGTATGTGGGTGAATATACATATTCATACATTTTTTTTCACTTATTAATCAAAAAATGCCTAGGAGTTAGGTACTATCATCACTCCATCTTGCCAGTGAGGAAGAGGAAACTCAAACATAAAGAGGCTTTCCCATAGTTGTAGTTAGCAAATGGCCGACTAATATTTAATCCAGGCACTCTAGCTCCAGGGTTCATACTCAGAGGGGAGTAGTGGTACCGAACAGAAGCCACCTGATGCCTGGAACAGCCAGTGTCATGCCTGGCTCTGATGCTGGCGCAGTGGTACCCAGAAGATGCAGCAGTAAGATAAGAAGCAGCGACTGTGACAGTGTGAGATGTCTACTAGAGATCGGAGAGCATGACATCACCCGAAGGGGAGGCAGCCATGCTGGATGGACCTGGCAGGGCCTGGCAGTTAGAATAGCGCCCAGTGGAAGTCTGCTGAAGGAAGAAAAGATGACAGCATGACCCAGTGCTGCCATGTGGCTGACTGAACCTGTCTTTTTTTAGTGGGTAGGGAGGAAATATGTAAGAGTTGAACTCTAGGGATGCCTGGAAATGCTTGACACTATGGTACATCATGTTGGAATGAGAATGAGGTTGGGCTGTATTTGTTTATCTCTGTTTTTCTCTTGGGCAGTGTAAGGGCAAGGGTTGCCAGCACAAAGCCTGGTATATGATCAACATCTGTGGCGTTTCATTGAAGTGACCAGGGAGTGTTTTAAATCTTATGAAACTGGTTGAGACTATTTTATGTTTGTTACAGGTGTCTTGTGGGGACAGGCACTTCCTATGGGAGCTCAGACCTCCCTTCAGCCACTTCGCCAAGGCTTAGATATATATCCCCATCCTTCACTGGAAAGCCAGTTACCTCTAAGTTCTGAGAATCTGGATAATGGTTGGTAAGGGTTCAAGCTCCACCCAATCAGAGCATTGCTTTGTGGAAGATAGGAATGTTTGCACAATGCCTTTTACAAAGGTCTCTCTGATTCTGCTGACATCTGCTTTAAGTATTTCTGTTTAAAACGCAAAACTTTTTTATCATGTCCTTTGTAATATCCAGTTACTTGGTCAAACTCAAATTTTAGCCATAGGCTGATCTATCTACACTTTTTCTGACATCTAAGCCAAAGACAGAGTACACCTTGTCTGAAATATAGCCCCAGAGCAGGAGATGGAGTGATGTCATGGATTCCAGTCTATGTTCCCAGTCAGGGCACCCGTGCCTATCTTGCATGACACTCTGCAATTTCTGGAAATATTTTTGGCTGGCATAGCAAGGCTCATAATCTGTTTTCCAGGAACACTTTGGTTTACCTGATTCAAATAAGTATTAATACCTGCTGTGTGCTGGGTACTGGTGATGCTGAGATAAATCAGAAAATGCCTGCTCTTGAGGGGAGTCTCAAAGTCTAGTGAACAAGAGAGACAGGTGGAAAAACTCTTTAGGATGGCCAATGTGCACATGGCCTATGAAATCAGGCAGCCTGCGTGGAGTTCTGGCTTTTAAGCCTTGTAAGTGTTGTGCACCTCACTTAACCAGGTTACTGTGAAAATAAAATACTACACAATAATTGTACAGCTATGGGGCACAGTAAGGGTCCAATAAATATTAGTTATAACTGGTGGATTTTGTCTACTTTCTCTTTCCTCTTGACTTCAGAACTGCTTTCCACCCAATTATCTATTTTATTTATTTATTTAATGTGATTATATATTATCCCAATGGCTTAGTTGTAACTTGAGTAACTTGGAGGCAAAGCAAGCTGGGCAAAGTCAGGCTTTGTAGGTATATACATGCCTTTATCATCAACCCATTTTGACGTCTACCTGCTGGTGGGCCAGAGCCTCCAATGTCCTCCCTTCCCTGGTCAGAGTTGGCCTTGGACCTGAGTGGGATGTGCCTGCTTGTTGGGGCCTGGGGATGAGCCACGGAGTGGGGTTAGGAGGAAGCAGGAGGCAAGGATCCATGGGCTTACTAATCTGTTCGTTTATTCTTCTCTGTGTATTTGGTTGCTGCTGGGAGAGAAAGAGGAGGTATCTGTTTAAACAATCTCTAGAAACAGAAGTTATTTTAAGCTCATTCTTAAAGAAAACCAGATTCTTCTTGCCCCACAGGCGCCCCTTGTCTGTCCTCGTCTCTGAGGCTGTCACCCGGGAAGGCAGCTCCTGGAACTGTGCAGCCAGGAGTGGGTTTGGTCGGAAAGCAGCAATTCCCTCTCTGGAGCCCGTGATCCTGGTCTTCCCGCTACCCAGAGCTTCAGGCAGAGCCAGTGGCTCACAGTTTCCCTTCATCTTCCTGTTGCCAATAAGCAGTCCCTGAAGTTCTTTCTGGAGAAAATAGCCCCGCTTGTCTTCCTGGGTTGAGACATCTCGTCCTGCTGTCTGCTCTTCTTCATATTTTTTGAAGGGATGGGCAGAATGTGAAGCAGTAAAGCATAGCAGTGAAGAATAGACTCTGGAACCAGAGAGACTAGGGTTTACTGCTTTTGACCTGGGTGACTTTACTTCTCTGCATCTCGGTTTCCTCATCTGTAAAATGGGGATAATGATAAGACCCAACTCAGACAGTTGTCCTGAGGAGTAAGTCAAATAATTCATGTAAAATACTCAGCACAGCTCTGTGCTCACTAAATTCTCGCCATTATTATAGTTATTAGAGGTGCTAAAGTGTTGCGGGTGGGGACGTGCAGCCAAGAGAATGAGCATTTTTGAGCATCTCCTTTGTGTTATGCAATGTCCTAGGCCTTTCATGTTCCCCATTTAATCTGTCCATCAACTCAGTGTGGCAGGTTCTATTATTATCTCAGTTTTACAGATGAAGAAATTGAAGCTCAGAGAGGTTAGGAAAGTGACTAAGAAGGCTAATGTATGTTGTGAGAGTCAAGGCACTGGTTATTGTGGTTGAGGAGTGACCAGGAAAGGGTGCAAGGGTGACTTCTGGAATGCTGCTAATGTTCTATTTCTTTGTCTGTTTTAGGGTACCAGGGTACATTGATTTAATGAAAAGTCATCAAACTGCAGCTTGATATTACTTATTTGCTTCTAAATATATATGCTGGGAAAGATTGAGGAAGGGAGGAGAAGGAGGCAACAGAGGGGGAGCTGATTGGATGGCATCAACAACTGAATGGACATGAGTTTGAGCCAACTCTGGGAGATAGTGAAGAACAGGGAGGCCTGGTGTGCTGTAGTCCGCAGGTGGCAGAGTTGGACACTGAGCAACTGAACAGCAACAACAAATGTATATGTTACTTCGATACGAATATCAGAAAAGGGGGAAGAAAGCAGCAGCAGGGCCAGCCTGGCTTCAATCCCTCACACAGACTATGAGCAGCAGGGCCAGCTCTTTCTACCACCATGTGCAGACGTGCAAGCCTTGTTGGCCTGGGCCTGCGGAAGCTCCTCTTATGCTCAAGGCCTTTACACAACAGGCTGTTCTGTCTGAGGAAGCTCTGCTTCAGGCTCTGTTCAGGCGATTAAGGAGGGATCAGGATCTTCCTGAGCCAGTCTGAGGGCCTGGCTGCCAAAGTGAGGCCTCCCTGGGATCATTAAGTGCAGAAGGCCCAGGTCTAAGAGTCTGGCCTGGGATCCAGCCATTGCCAGGCTCTGGGGTAGGTGATGGGGTCGACTGAAGACAGAGCCAACTAGGCTTGCCCTGTTTCTCCCCACCGAGAGGAGAACTTCTGACTCCTAGCTGAGCCATACACCCTCTCTCCTCCGGCTTCAGCTTTGTAGCCAGGTTCCGTCTTCTGGTCCTCTGGAGCTTGGACGCACTAAGGCTTCCTGCGGTGAAGCTCAGGGACACAAAGTCAGAGAGACATAGCGTCTCCGCCTGTGTTTCTTGTTGGGGAAGAAGCACAGGAAGTGAAATTCTTTCTAGAGGGATGAGGTGGAAAATCCTTTGGCTTGTCATCTGAATTCCACCTCCCTGCCAAACCTCATCTTTTAAAAAGAAACTTAACATTTTTTTTGCTTAATAGCTTTGGATTTGCAGAAAGTTGCAAAGATAGTACACAGTTTTTCTATATCCCGTATACCCAGTTCCTCTGATTACTGACTAATACCCACTTGGTCCGTTTGTCATGACTAAGGAAGCAGCATTGGTCCTTTACCATTAACTAAATTCCAGACTTTATTTGGATTTCACTAGTTTTTCCATGAATGTTTTTTTTTTTTTTTTTGGTTTCAGGATCCTATCCAGGGTATCCTGTTACATTTAGTCATCACCGCATCGTGTTAGTCTCCTCTTGTCTATGACAGTTTCCGGTCTCCCTTGCTTTTGGTGACCCTGACTGTTTCGAGGAGTGTCGGGCAGGTCTTTTGTGCTTGTGTGCTGTGTGCTTAGTTTGTGTGCAAACGCTTAGTTTGGTTCCCTGCTGTTTTTCCCGTGATGAGACCGAGTTACGGGTTTCAGGGGAAAATTCACAGAGTTTGAAGGGTCTTTTTCACATCCTGTCAGAACTGTGCTGAGCTGTGCTGTGTTTAGGCACTCAGCTGACTCTTTGCCATCTCATAAACTGTAGCCCGCCAGGCTCCTCTGTCCATGGAGATTCTCCAGGCAAGAATACTGCAGTGGGTTGCCATACCTTCCTCCAGGGCATGTCAAGACTACCTGCTATCAATGTGGCTTATGAGCAGTGAGGTTGATCTCCTGGTTAAGGTGGTATTTGCCAGGTTTCTCCATTGCAAAGTTACTTTTTTTCCCCTCCACTTTCTGTTCTCTTTTCTTTGGAACCGAGTCATCAGTTGCAGCCCACACTCAAGTCCGACACCACCCCCATCCGTTTTTAATCTTCAAGTTTCTCTGACACAGACCAGGAAACACACAAACTCTACTGAGTGTTGACTCAGGTAGGGATACACAGACTCTCACCCAGATACCAGCGCACAGATAATATGGACAGATACCCAGATGAGTTCCTATCTGCCAACAGGGCCAAACACAGACACAAACACACAAACACTGGGGAGATCAATAGTTTTGTCATTCCATTTCTCTTACCAGCAGAGTGATAAATCAACTAGGACTTTAATCAGCAAAGCTTCTGAAATCCCACTTTCCTTCTAATTTTTAAAGACCTTAACGAGCAAGAACTGAGTAATAACCTCCATGCAAGTTGCGGAGGAAGCGGGGAGTGATGAAAATCTTGGTTTGGCGATCTCATCAGACTGAGGTGGGCTTCAGGGAAAAAGTGACAGAGGTGAAATGTCTTCATCATATCAGGAGTACATGCTCTCAACGTGGCTTATCAGAAAGGAGGTTCCCTTGTGGAATGGGCCCAGGGCTTCGGCAAGTGGTGCCTTTGTCTCTCTTTTTCTCTCTGCCTGGTTCTTCCGCAGCCCTTTCCCACCCAGACCAGAAGTGAGGGGTGTGAGCATCTCCCCCTGGGGACCCCAGAGCTCTTTCATGGGGAGATGAGCCAAGAGCCCACCTTAGCACTGTGGGTTTCCTTTGTGCTGGGTGCTGGTCCCAGCTGCTGTGATTTAGGTGGGAATCTTTCAACTCCACTGGTCTCCGCCCGTCGTTGCCTAGCCTGCTGCCCTTGAATAGCTTTCCGGGGCTTTCAGCATAAATGCCCAACCCCTACTCCGGCTTCAAACTTCTCAGGCTCAGGGCTTTCCCCCTTCTCCAAGCTTTCCCCTCTCTTTGCTCCCTCTCTTCCAGAAAGTTTAACCCCAGTGACCTACTCATTGTCCTGTTGTCTGCACACCCTGGAAGATGCTCCCACTGTCTTTAGACCAACTCTGTTGCTAAATTGTGTCGCAGCCCTACCCAGCTCTAAAGCCACCTTCTGCATGAAACGACCCTGATATCCAACTGAAACGAACGGCTCCCAGAAAACCGTTTTTCTAAGGGATGGCACTGACTGAACTCTGCTTAATTATCTGTGAACTTGTGCTTCAGAAAAGATTCTTTTGGTTGCAAGCAATAAAGATGAACTCTGGGCCTTGTTCCCCAGTCTCCAGTTGATGCTGGAGTTCTACATGGAACAGCTGAAGTTGCCGTCGTGAAAGTAACTCATGTCCGGCACCTCCAGTCTGTTGTTAACTCTTGGTTCTAAGTCTCATAGTTTAGGGAGAGGGAGTTGGATTAGTGCAGCTTGGACCCATGGATTATCCACCAGCTGTGACGAAGAGCATCTTCACACAATGCAGACAGGGCTCCTGGGGGACCACCTTATGTTTGGGAGCAGGGGCCCGCCCAAGGAGGAGGAAAATGCTGAAGCCTACATTGCCCCACCAAGAAGCCAGGCAGCTAATGTAGCTTGCCTTTGCCGCTGATGGAAGGAGGGAGGGTGCTGGGAAGACAAAAGCAACAGATGTCCCCTCCTAAGCATTTATGGAGAGAATGAGTCAGTGAGTGACTGACTGGTTTATTTGTTGCCCCTTAAAGCCCCTAGGTCAGTTTGCCTCCCAGGTCTGTATCTCTAGAACATGATGGGTGGATATTTTTCCATCTCCTATATCCCCTTTCCTATCATGTTATCATGAATGAAAAATGTTGCCAGTGTATCAGTAAACAAAGGATGCTGCAGCCATCAAGCCACTATAGCCGCCCCTGAAGGTGAGCCCTGAGGGAACTCAGAAGGGAGACAAATGGGCCACCTGCTGCCAAGCCCTCAGCCTTTGCAGCTTCACTCTGAAGCCAGTGGGCTGCCCTGGGGGAACTCAAGATGGAAAAGAACAAGGTACCAGCCCTAGACAGCTAGATAGCTGAGATGCATATCAAAAGAACGATTTCAGGGAGTCCCAACTCTTGCATCTTCCTATACATAAAAAGTGCTATATTCATGAACTTGAGGTGTCTGGTTTTCTCTATTTAACAGTAATGTTTTGATGTTCTGACTACTTGGACTTTGTGGCAAAACCCCCTATATATCCTGGCTCCTTCGTTAACTCTTTGGAGCAGTCCCTTGGAGTTATTCTGAAAGGCTACCTCCCAGACTTGAAGTGCTCAGTTTTGTCTGTCAAATAAAACATAATTCTCAGTTTTTAGGTTGTGCATTTTTTTGTCAGTTGACCTTATTCTTGGTTCCTTTTCCCTGGGAGGTGGAGTGGTGGAGTCGTGTATAGTCCCCCTGCAGAGGTAGAGCAGTAGATGCCTGCCACTCATTCTAGGTGGAGCTGGGATCTGTCAGGCACTGGTGGTAAACCAGATATGAGGGACTGTCCCTCATAGGATGTGCAGATGCAGACAGATATACAAATTGCAATAGAATGTTATTAGGCTCCAATGGCGGGGAAGGCAATGGCACCCCGCCCCAGTACTCTTGCCTGGAAAATCCAATGGATGGAGTAGCCTGGTGGGCTGCAGTCCATGGGGTCGCTAACAGTCGGACAGACTGAGCGACTTCACTTTCACTTTCCTCTTTCATGCATTGGAGAAGGAAATGGCAACCCACTCCAGTATTCTTGCCTGGAGAATCCCAGGGATGGGGGAGCCTGGTGGGCTGCCGTCTATGGGGTCACACAGAGTCGGACACGACTGAAGTGACTTAGCAGCAGCNGAGAAGGAAATGGCAACCCACTCCAGTATTCTTGCCTGGAGAATCCCAGGGATGGGGGAGCCTGGTGGGCTGCCGTCTATGGGGTCACACAGAGTCGGACACGACTGAAGTGACTTAGCAGCAGCAGCAGGCTCCAATGGAGGAAGCATGGAGAGGTTGGAGCTGCTGGGGGGCAGCTGATGGACTCTGACTGAAGCTTTTCAGAGAAAGTAACGTTAGAGTCCAGTATCACAGGGTGAATAGGAGCTTGCCAGGTCGAGAAGAAAGAAAAAAGATTCCCGTCTAAGGAACTATCTGTGCAAGGCAGGGGGATAGATTGTAAAAGACTGCTGTGTTTGGGAAACAGGGAGGTTGAGTGTGCCCTGAGTGTAGTGTATTTATGGTGAGAGTGCTAAGATTGGAGGGAAGATGGAAAAGGGAGGTGTGTAGAAAGGGAGGCTGGGGCCAGATCTAGGAAGCTCCCCATCTGAGCCTCGGGAATTTTAACTTATGGAAGGAGGTGGTTGGTAGGGGGGACTCACGTAGGGGAATAACAACATATATGTATAGAAAGTTCTCCTGCATTGTTGGGGAATGCATTGTTTCTTTGGGGAACGAATGTGGAAACTTACTGAACTTCGCTCCTCCTCCTGGGGTCTGTGGCATAGAATGAAGATACCGATATGTAACGGCACATGTATAATGATGTCTGTAGTGGTCAAGAACTGGAAGAAAATGAGTGCCCAACAATGGGAAAATGTTTAATAAATTGTGGTATATCCATAAAGTGATTTTTCATCCATCTATCTTCTATTCAAATTCTTCACAAAATATACTAGCTATTTTTCATGAAGGGAGAGGGAGAAAGAAAGGTCATTGGTAAGCTCTTTTTTTTTTTTTCCGGTATTCTTACCTGGAAAATCCCATGGACAGAGGAGCCTGGTGAGCTACAGTATGTGTTCACGAAGGGTCTGACACAACTGAGCAATTAACAGTTCGCCTCACCCTCTCCTCCCCCTGCTATATCCACAAGACTGTTCTCTATGTCTGCATCATTCTATTACTGTTTCAATTCCTCTATTCCTGCCACTAAAACTACGCATCCATGCCCTTTGCAGTGAAGCCTTGAGCAAGCTCCCAGTAGAAGAGGTGGACTAGATCTCCTTTTTCTCCCCTGATGTGGGCCTTGGCCATGATGCTCTGTTTTGCCAACAGGTTGCTGTGTCTTTGCATGTCTTGTCTTGGCATGTTGCTCTGCTACCATTGCCGTGAGGGGTGTGTATTGTGGGTGACCACAGATCCTGGGAGAATGAGCAGATTCTGAAAAAAGACCAACCCACAACCTGGAGCCAAGCCCAGCAGAGCCACAGCTGTCAGAGAAGAAAATGCTTGTTGATTGAGTTTTTGGGTTATTTGTTTCATAGCACGATTGCCACAATAGTTGACTAATGGGCTATGGGACCTTTGGCTGGTTACTTATGTTAATAATTTCTGTGGGATGCAGTTTCCTCCACTATTAAAAAAAAAAAAAAAGGGCAATAACACTTGCCCTGTCTGGTGTTTTACTGGGCTATGACATGGATAAAGCACATAGCATAGTACCTGATCCATAGAAGGGTCTGGATAAACAGTGATTTTAAAAAGAGGATGGGGTCATTCTATAAGAGCTTGGTTCAACAAAAGGGTATCAAGTGCCCACTGCTGATGGCTCAGGGCCGGGCACCATGGGGGATGGATTTTAAGTCCTGTTTTTCTTACATGACTCACCTAGTCTCTGTCGGATCTTCGGCCAGGTTAAGGATGGGGCCAAGAGGAGTCTGAAGTCTCCTGTAGATCTCAAACTTCACATCTAATCATTAAACCTACATCTTGCCTTCCTGACCGCGGGTTGACTTTTTCTTTTATGAGTATCTTGGCAACTTTCCCAACTTCCTGTGGCTTCAGCTAGAGAGCAGTTGTGACATTTCATCTATACAGCGGTTCCTGACCTTTTTGGCATCAGGGACTGGTTTTGTGGAAGACAACTTTTCCATGGACCTGGGGAGGGGATGGTTTGAGGAGGAGGAGGAGGAGGAGGAGAAGGGGGTGACAGAGGCTGAGATGGCTAGATGGCATCACCGACTCAATGGACATGAGTCTGAGCAAACTCTGGGAGATGGTGAAAGACAAGGAAGCCTGGCGTGCTGCATTCAAGATGACTGTCAAGGTCAAGAAGAGCTTTCAGGCTTTTCTTTGCCATGGCCCATGAACTCCAGTCCAATAGGAATCTCCTTCTCCTTTATCGCTTTCTGAACACACCGCTGGTAGCGCTTGAAGAGGTCGGTGCATGGGTCCCCGGAGCCGTCCCCCTTGAGGAACTTCTTGGCAAACCAGCGATTGAAGCACTGATCGTACTCGCGCTTCATGTCGGTGCAAGCCTCCCCTACGCTGTTCATGGCGGCGGCGTCCGCGGCGGTCCGTAAGCTCTTATTTTTAACAGTTTAAAAAGCTGTAAGGAACCACATGTATAATTTGCATAAACAGTATAAATCTTGTAGTTAAAAATTACATTTAAAAGCCTTATAGACAGCTGCATCATTGAGAAAGTACTCCTCATTAAAAATGAAGATGTGATTTTAGCTATGATAATTGGAGCATGCCTTCATCATTTCAGTCCTCCTTGGTACCTTGGGCCCACCTATCCACTCTCCTCCTTGCTCTCTGGGTGCTGTGATAACTCGGATTAAAAGCCAGGTCCTCGTTTGTCCTACACAACTCCTTAGGGTCTGCCTACCTCCACCCTCCACTGCTCTCACCTCAGGTCCTCCATCTGTCTCCCTGTCAGGCTAACTCTGGCCTCCTTGCTATTTCTCACACATCTCAAAGACATTGTGTGCCCCAGGGCCTTTCCTCTTGCTGTTTTCTCTCCCTGAAACGATTTGCCCCCAGATATCCACACAGCTCACTCCCTCCTGTCCTTCAAATCTTGGCTCACATGTCCCTTTCTCAGTGAGCCTTCTCTGATTCACTTATTTTTACAAGGCGATAACCACTCTCCTTCCACCTCCACAACTCTCCAGCCTTTCTTCCTCTTCTTTTCTTTCATGGCACTTACTGCCTCTAGTATACATTGCTTATTTATTTTGGAAGTTGCTTTGAAAGTTGACTGTCCTCTCACTTGAACGTAACTTTCACAAAGGAAATGGCTTTTTGCTACCTGTTGTTATAGCCCAGGGCTTGGAACAGTACTTGGCCTGTAGTAGACTCTGAGTACTTATTTGTGGGATGAATGAATGACTTGTGGTAGATGGAGAATGGCTGGAGGCAGGTAAGATGCATGACAAAAAACTAGTTAGAAGCCTGTCACAAGCCAAGGGCTAAGGGACTCAAACCCAGCCTTAGAGTTTAGCTGTGCATATCTTTTTCTGTCGTAACTTTCAAATGATGTTGAAGTCTATTATTTTTTAACTTCTCGTTAGTGTGTCTTATTTCTTTAGGCAGATCAGAAACTCCAGGAGAGGGGAGGCTTGGCATGTTGATCTCTACTTTTCCCACAGTGCCTGGCAGTTGCATGCTATTAAATATAATTCACTCAACCAATGATCAAAGCTTCATTAATGATCTGATGTTACTTACTATTATTTGACTAAGTGATTTTAGAGTGAACTTTATTTGACAAAGGTCTTAGGATCTAATTCATATTCTTATGCTATTGTATTAAATAGAGTTAATTTTGTTCCATTAAAAATGTAGTATGGGTTTTCCTGGCAACTGGGTGGTTAAGACTCCATGCTTTCAAAGTAAAGGGAGTGGGTTTGATCCCTGGCTGGGAAACTAAGATCCCACATGCTTCATGGTGAAGCCATAAAGTAAGAAAAAACAAAAAGAAAAATATCTAGCTTAAAAAAATAGTCATATACATGCTTATGATAGAAAATTTAGAAGTTAGAGAAAAGTTGAAAACAAATGAAAAATTTTTTTCCTTTCAACACCCATAAAGAACCACTAGCATTTTAATATTCTTTTTAAATATTTTTCTAGACACAGCTTTTTAGCATAGTTATAATAGTTGTGTTTACATTTCTGCATACTGATTGCATACTTTGTGTTTATTAATGCTGTAAACTTTTGGAAAGCATTATTTTAAACAGGTTCACATTATATGAGTATGTCGCTGTACTCTAGCTTATTCGACATAACCAGTATTTGATACTTAGGGTTTTTCTCTTTTCTTCTTATTGTAAAAATTATGTGTCACTCTGTCAGACTTCATGGCCTGGGCATCTGCCCTCAAAACATCTTATTATCTATAAGATGGGCATAATGAGGAGCAAGAAGTTTAAGGTAAGTGAATGCAAGAAACAGTGATGAGCATAGAGTAGGTGTTTAGGAAGCATCAGATGGCTCGGGATTGAAACTGTTGGAACTTGAGGAGTGCTAATAGCCTTCATGATGCTGTTCCCTGGCTGCAGGCTGCACCTAATGCAAGTGGACTCAGTCCAGCGCTGGATGGAGGACCTGAAGCTCATGACGGAGTGTGAGTGCATGTGTGTCCTGCAGGCGAAGCCCATCAGCCTGGAGGAGGATGCACAGAGTGACCTCATCCTGGCAGGAGGCACTGGCCCTGTTGACCCCCTGCAGCTGCTGCTCAAGCGGGGCTGGGTCATCAGCACTGAGTTGCGCAGGATTGGGCAGAAGCTGGCCCAGGACCGCTGGGCGCGTGTCCACAGCATGAGCGTGCGTCTGACCTGCCAGGCCCGCTCCATGGTCAGCGAGTACAGCGCTGTCAGCAGGAACTCCTCGCAGGAGATGAGCCAGGTCGGTTGCCTGGCCTGGGCATGGGTGGGCACTCAGAACTGGGAGTGTCTTTTAAAAGAGTGGGGCTGAATTGCTTAGAGTCTGAAGTCTTCCTGCCCCAGGGACCTTCCTCCCCTTCCAATGAAGCAGGGAAGACAGTGAGGACCTTTACTGAGTATCTGCTTTGTGTTAGGAATTGTGCTAGATATTCTTATACACCTCATTTAACTTATACAACCTGTGAGGCCAACATAACTTGAGGGGCCACAGTGCAAGACACTGAAATGGCTAAATACACCCACTTTAATGCCAGACTCTCTGGGTTCAAATTTCAGTTCTGTCTGCTGTGTGACCTCAGCAAGTTACTTAATTTCTCTGTGCCCCAGTTCCATCATCCTAATGTGTATAATAATAGAATTTATTTCATAGCTCTGTTGTGATGACTGAGTTCTAATTAAATTAATTAAAAATATTAGCTAGTATTATTGTCCTCATTTTATATATGTGGAAATAGGAACTCAGAGAGTCTAAGTAACTCCCCCAAAGTTATGCAGTGAATGGTATAAGTGGGATTCAACCTACAGCTTTCTAATTTCAAAGCCCATGATTCTGAATCTTCTTCAGGTCCAGAGTGAACCACTGAAAATCCCCCTTTATATCTGTTTCCTCTGGCATCACTTTGCACCTTCGTTCTCTACCCTTTTCTTTGCTCCCCTTTGCATAGTATACTTCTCTTCACTCTTTGAAACCCAGCTTAAATGCCCCCTCCTCTCTGAGACTTCCCTGATCCCCCAGCATAGTTAATCATTCAGTTTTCTTTTCTTGAGCTCCCAGAGCAGCTGATGATGAACTCTATTGCCATCCATTTCGCACGGTTGTAGTTTATGTGCCTGTTTTCCAAATCGGATGATTTGATTCTTCATCTTTATGCCCCAGAGCGCCCAGCTCAGCAGTTGGTCTTCGACCAATGCTTATTGAATTGAATAAAACTGATCTATTTTTCTGCAGATTGAGAAGCTGCTAATGGAGAAGTGTTCAGAGCTGTCAGCGGTCACAGAGAGGTAAATCTAGCCCCTGGGTGAATCTGGACTGCGTCTGCCGTCGTTAGGCAGAGGAAGGTGCTGGCGTCTGTCTCCTTCCATGGGAACAGTGGGGCTGGGGAAGGCTGGTGGTGGCCGGGGAGCTTCCTTTTGCTGACTTTTATCAGCAACCTTAAGAGATTCCCTGGGGATTTTCTGCTGTGTTTTCAGGCATGGGAGAATGTAGAAGGCAGAGGAGTGGCCCGGCCATAGGAAGAAAGAGGATCCATGAGGGTTGGTAGCAAGGAAAGGTTTCTCACAGCTTTGAGAAGCCCTGTGATTTCCATGGGGGAGACACACACACACACCTTATCCGCACATCTACACTGACCACTCACACAATCACAGGAGTACATCCACACCTTCTCCATATCCCACATACATAAACTCACAGCCACACTCAGACACATACACACACTCAACCTGGTCTGTTTGCACACCCAAGAGTGTGTTGACACTCTCCCTCATGCTTTACAGCCCCCAGGCTCTGGAAGAAAAACCTGGAACTTATTCCTAGGGCTGTGTGGGCTCTTTGGACTTCCAGTGTGAAATATTCTCAGGCCTGAAGTGTGAATTTAATCTTGATCTTCCTGGGTGAGGAGAAAATCCTCAAGGCTCCTGTCTGCACCGCTGCAGGCAGCCATTTCTTAAAGGGGCACGGGCATCACGATACCCCTTCAGAGTGAGCACGGCACACCAGCATCCCTCCTCTGCAGCTCTCATGCCCCACCCCTAGACACTGACGGTTGATCCTCCCAGGGAGAAGCCCAAAGGTATGGATTTAGCCACTTTTGGGTGGCCTTTCTTCCTGGTGACTTGCACTGTTAGCTCCCGTTTTAGGCCAGCTCTTCTCGGAACGCTAGGAAGCCAGTCTTGGAATATTTCCATTTCTGACTCCCCTGGAGCCAGTATCCTCTTCCCAGGCCACTTGGCCCACCACCAGGCCTGCGACAGGCCCAGATTTGGCCCTGGAAATGGCTCTGGGCTGACTGCCTGCTCCTTCCGGTGGCCCATCGAGGGTTTCTTTCCCTAGGTGCCTCCAGGTGGAGAATGAGCACGTCCTGAAGTCGATGAAGGCCTGTGTGAGCGAGACCCTGAGCACTCTGGGCGAGCACTTTGGCCAGCTGCTGGAGTTGGCCTTGACCCGGGAGGTGCAGGTCAGTGCTGGCTGGGCGGTGGAGGAGGGCTGAGGGATTCTGCTAGGCTTGGGGAAGCTCTGGAGTGGACTTTCTTGGGGGCCATCCTCAGACTGCCAAAGTGAACTCCAACATCTTAGGGACAGCACTGTCAGAGCTGAGCAGAGGCTTGCTGAGCATCCAGCCCAGCTCTGCATTTTCCAGATGTGAAAATTGGAGCCCAGAGAGGGCCGAAGCTGACCTAAGGTCACACAGCAAGGTGGTGGCAGAGCACACCATCTCCTAATTGTACTTTCAGTACTGCTCCACCACCTTAAATCTTCTCTGTTGAGTTATTGTTCACAGCGCACACAATGAATCTTCATTGTCCCCAAAGACTTAAGGCACCTGCAGGGAGCAAGTCAATTCTGGATCTCCTAACAATAGAGAAGAATCTAGAAAGGTCAGATAGTCTAGCTCCTGCCTTCAGGCAGTCTGGTGCTTGATTCCAGAAAGAACGTAGGCTTTGGAACCTGACATCTACTTTCACATTGTGGTTCATCTGAGACCTTGATCAAGTTCCTTAATCTCGTAGCCTCCATTTCCTCATCTATAAAGTGAAAATCTTCCCCAGAAGAAAAGTGAGAGGACTAAGAAAACAACATTCAAAAAGCACTTAGCACATAGTATAGGTTAAATATGTGTTATTTCCTTCTTTTGCCTTTTCCTATTTTAAAAGCCTCCCAGAAAAGCTGATTCCATACGGTTTTCATTAGGAAAGGTATTTACGTGTTATTTATAGTTACAGAAATATTGTGTTACATATTTGCCATTCTTTTCCCACCATCAAGTAAAAGCTTTCCACAAATAACAAATCCCTTCCTGTATCGGCTTCTATCCAAACTCAGCCTTTTTACCTAACCCAGCATTTCCTTTCTTTTCTTCCTGTGTGTCTGGCTCGTTTTGCACACAGCACAGGCCCTTCTGATCTGGCTCACTTGCTGGTCAGGGTAGCTGGCCCTGTGCAACCCAGAAGGGTCTGTGAAGTTCACTCTCCCTGTCCCCAGAGCCTGGAACAAGGGGAGGGGAGGACCGGGGCTCTGGTGCTTAAAGCTGATGAGCAAATGCTGACAGTCACATGTATGGTCAGGTAGTAGTTCAAGCTGGGCCCAGTGTCCCAGATGGAACCATCAAGAACCATCAAGTCTGGAGGGACCCACTGGAACATGGGAGCTAAAGTGGGTGAAGAAGTTGGAGAAGTGATGAGCAGGGGTGCTGAAGTCAATGGTAGGGACGAGGGGAGCCAGGAGGGACGCCTGAGCAGGAGCACAGGTGCCTGTTGATGCTTTTAATGCCATTTTGATGCTCTTTTGCCTGGCGGTACCAGGCTCACGTAAAAGGGCTGAAGTGGAAGAGTTCTGTTGGATTGCGAACAGAAGCCAGCAGGGTTTGCAGGCAGTCAGTCCTCAGCTGTTTCTACTCGCAGGCAAAGGGTAGCGTGTCTTTTTGATACTCTGGATCATAGACTCCTGCGGAAAAGCTCCTTAGGCTGTCAGGAACCTACCTGGGCATTGTGGACTATGTATCTGATTTCCTGGGGCACCTGGATCCATTCTGTTTTTCCTCAACCTGACCTTGTTCAGGGTGGAATTCCTGATCTGCTGCTTTGGTAACCAGGAAAGTTTACTTTTGAATTTATGTTGAATCTGCTTCTGTGACTTTAACCCTCATCCTGCTGCTCCTGTTAGTGTAAGCATACATAATGACCTGCCTAGGCAGAGGAACCAGAGATCAAATTGCCAACATCCGCTGGATCATGGAAAAAGCAAGAGAGTTCCAGAAAAACATCTATTTCTGCTTTATTGACTATGTCAAAGCCTTTGACTGTGTGGATCACAATAAACTGTGGAAAATTCTGAAAGAGATGGGAATACCAGACCACCTAACCTGCCTCTTGAGAAAGCTGTATGCAGGTGAGGAAGCAACAGTTAGAACTGCACATGGAACAACAGACTGGTTCCAAATAGGAAAAGGAGTACGTCAAGGCTGTATACTGTCACCCTGCTTATTAACTTCTATGCAGAGTACATCATGAGAAATGCTGGACTGGAAGAAACACAAGCTGGAATCAAGATTGCCGGGAGAAATATCAATAACCTCAGATATGCTGATGACACCACCCTTATGGCAGAAAGTGAGGAGGAGCTAAAAAGCCTCTTGATGAAAGTGAAGGAGGAGAGCGAAAAAGTTGGCTTAAAGCTCAACATTCAGAAAACGAAGATCATGGCATCCGGTCCCATCACTTCATGGGAAATAGATGGGGAAACAGTGGAAACAGTGTCAGACTTTATTTTTTGGGGCTCCAAAATCACTGCAGATGGTGACTGCAGCCATGAAATTAAAAGACGCTTACTCCTTGGAAGAAAAGTTATGACCAACCTGGATAGTATATTCAAAAGCAGAGACATTACTTTGCCGACTAAGGTCCGCCTAGTCAAGGCTATGGTTTTTCCTGTGGTCATGTATGGATGTGAAAGTTGGACTGTGAAGAAAGCTGAGCGCCGAAGAATCGATGCTTTTGAACTGTGGTGTTGGAGAAGACTCTTGAGAGTCCCTTGGACTGCAAGGAGATCCAACCAGTCCATTCTGAAGGAGATCAACCCTGGGATTTCTTTGGAAGGAATGATGCTAAAGCTGAAACTCCAGTACTTTGGCCACCTCATGCGAAGAGTTGACTCATTGGAAAAGACTCTGATGCTGGGAGGGATTGGGGGCAGGAGGAGAAGGGGACGACCGAGGATGAGATGGCTGGATGGCATCACGGACTCAATGGACGTGAGTCTGAGTGAACTCCGGGAGATGGTGATGAACAGGGAGGCCTGGCGTGCTGCGATTCAAGCAGTTGCAAAGAGTCGGACAAGACTGGGCAACTGAACTGAACTGAACTCAGGGAGATAACCTGAGCTGCCTGACTGTAAGGAATTGAAACTAACACATTCCCCTGCCCGAGGCTTGCCCATTCTAGAGAACGTTTGCTAGGACTGAATAGTCTTTTTACTTTGCTTCCTCCACCCCTTCCCATCTCTGGTTCGTAAAAGAACCTGACAACCAGGCCCCTTTTCAGCGCTACCCTACCATCTTCTCAGTCAGCTGGCTCCCGAATAAAGTCCCTTCCTGATCCCAGCACCTTGTCTCAGATTCATAGACTGATTGTGCTGCTAGTTTGGACCTGGTAACCCTCTACTTCCCTGCCTAAATCCTGCCCCATCCTCAGATCTGCCCACCTGCATCACTGATGCTCAGCCTGAGAGCCGTGATATCAACTGCTCCTGTCTTAGAACTGAGTCCCTCATTGATCCCCCTCTCCTGGTGGAGGGGGCAGTGTCTGTCCTCCATTCCTCTGTGTATTTGTTAGCTTCCTGACAACTTCTCCCTTCCTTCCCACATGTCCCATGGTGTCCTCTAATCCCTCCTATGGGCTGAGCTTGCTGTGCTCATAATATTTCTTGGCTGATCTTTAGCTTCTTTTTACATTAGAAAGTTTCCAAACAGGACAGTGGTAACATAAAGAGATACACCACCTGAAGGCAGGGTAATCTGTGTTCAGTGTTGTGAGCATGTGTTTCCTAAACAGGTGACTAAAAAATACTGTTCTCTAGAAGTTAGTAATTATACCAGGATCCTATGTTTGTAGTTGTTGTTATTAGTCACTAAGTTATGTCTGACTCTTGCGACCCCATGGGCCCCCAGAGGGCCCCTGCCAGGCTCATCCATCCGTGGGATTTCCCAAGAAAGAATACTGGAATGGGTTGCCATTTTCTCCTTCAGGGGATCTTCCCAACCAGAGATCACACCCATGTCTCTGGCATTGCAGGCAGATTCTTTATTCTTTATCATCTTGACATAATTAAAATTAAGTTTATTTCTTTGTATTAGGATTTCTCTTACGACATGCTATTGCGAGTCTTCTTAAAGGTCCTCACATATTCATAGTATTTCTTGTCTGACCTGTAGTTTCCATGAACAGGGATTTCAGTTTGTTTTGTTCACTAATATATATCTGCTCACAGTAGGCATCCAATAAAGATTTATTAATGCATGAATGTTAAGCAGCGTGTTCCAAACTTACATAGTTACTGATCTTTTTTTATTCTTAAAGCACCCGTTCACTTATTCTAGGATACTGGTATTTCAGGAAATGCAATTTGGGAAAATTCCTTTTGTGTACAAGGGAGCCACGTAGGCTCTGAAGCAGAGCAACAGTGCTCTTTCCACCACAAATCACAATACGTGGTAGAATGGTGCTTGGAAAGAGGGAAGTGATAACCCAGCACCACTTTGCATTGTTCTGCTCCATCCTGGAATGTTATGTCAAGCTCCAGATCCTAGATGTGTTATTGCCAATGATTGTGCTCAGGGAGGTCCCTAGAAGGATGAGGATGGGTCAAAGATTAAGATATGTGGGGATTAGGTGGAGGAGCTGGGATGCTTAATCTAAGAATGGACACTGTGTTACCTCCAAAGAGAGGAAGCGAATTTATAAGACATTCCTTGAAAAAAAGGAGTTGGCAAAGCAATACGGCTGCCCATAGTAAAAGGTCTGTCTTAGAAACTTCCCATTCATGAGTCATGCCAGGAAGGGCACTGGCAGTAGATGGAGGTTGGATTTAATGACTTGCAAGGTTTCTTCCAATCTTGATAACGTATACATCAATGAATGTGAGCCTTGTAGAGTGGTGAATTGAGCATGGCATTTGGAGGCATCAGGGTTCAAATCCTGACTGTGCTGCTCACTGGATCTGCAGACTTGGAGCCAGTTACTTTCTTTGCTCAGTTCCTCATCTCGACAGTGGGTTGCTGTCGGCATTAAATAAGACAACACAGAATTAATTGGTGGCACTCTTCTGATTGTGTCAGTAGCTTTACTCACTAGAGACCCAGCTACCTTATGAGAAGCTAACAACAGGCTTTGCTCAAAAGAGCCTCCTAATCACCTAATTACTAATTATTTATTGAGATAACGTAACTACTTGGTGGGCATAGAAATTTAAGGCTTACCTGTTAGGAGTCACCAATGGAAAATTAATGAGTATTAAGGATTAGACTTTCTTGGCTTAAAGGATTAGCTGTGTGGGAGGTGAGAGGAAGAGACTTAAGACAAGTTGATTTACTTGAAGATGACTTCTAGGGGACTCTATTGAATAAACCACCTCTCACCTGTACCTTTAAATTTCTTGACTCAGCTTCATGTGGATAGATGTTTTATATTCATCCCATCAGTCAATTTTTATTTTAGTTTAAAATATCACCTTTATTCTAATAGAACTGGTTCGTGAGTTTATCTCTGACTCTGTGGCTGCGTGAACTTAAAACTTCATCTCACCCCTAAGTTTCCCCTCCCAGTGCCAGGCAGACCTGGGGAACCTCAGACCTCACCTGAGGCACAAGTACCTATCATGTGGCAAAGGTCAGGTCAGAGGGATGCTTCCTAAGAGAAAAGAGGCAGGCGCTAAGCTGAGTATACCCGGTTCCTTCTTCCAAACTCATGAATGCATCCCTACCCTCTTGGCAAATGACATAGAGGTGTGGGGAGTGAGGCCAGCAGAGGTGGTGTTGCTGAAATCCCTCCCTAGCAGAACAGGAGGACTGGCGACCAAGCATCACTCCTGAGTGTTCACAGTTCTTGTCCTGTAACCTTATTGAACTCATCCATCCACCTGTGGTCAGGCAAGGGTGTAGCTGGGCCGTTTGGAAGAAGAGGTCAGCTTCCTATGAAACCATCTTTTCCCGCCTTCAGGAAGTTACCCCCCCAGATAACAAACTCTACTCCTTTGTAGATCCTTCTGGAATCCCAGTGGGCAATTTAATCCCAGTGACTCAAAATACTACATTCCTTAAATTGACTCTAAGGAGATTTTGTAACTAAAGGTCATAATTTGCTTTCCTGTTCTTTTTCCCACTCTCACATTTTGCTCAGCTATGGTATCTAAATACAGGTAATCAAAGGCTGCAGTGCAATTCAACAGCAAGGTAAAGGTAATCCAAACATAACTGCCAGGAGGAGAACTCTCAGGATGTTTAAAATTTTTAAATGGTCTTCTATCTCATTTTAAAGTTCCCTGGGAAAGAATAAAGTGAAAGGAAAAAAACAAAACAAAACAAAACCTGAAAGCTGAATCCTTTTACTCTTAGCAATAATTCAAAGCCCCCAGTTCTTAGATTAATAGGATTCTCCTTAATTTTCTTATTCAGCTCATCCTAGTCAGGAAGGTCTCATCCCAGTGTGTGTGTGTGTGTGTGAAATTATGTTTCCCTGGGTAACTACAGCCCAGGCTGTTTCCCCAGAAATAGGAAGAATTTCTGCAGGGCTTTTTGAGTTGTACTGGTCTTTCCCCATGATACTTGAAAGGACCCAAAGAGTTGGTACCTTGCATATACTGTATTATCATAGCACTGCTGCTATACTCACAGAAAGTTAACCCAGGCCAATCCTCAACCCCTAGGGTGGGAATTCCAGTCAACATGTAGTCCCAAGACTGTCTTTAGGGTTGCTGGCGACCTTAATAGGCACTCATCTATGGCTGAGAGAAAGAGCTTGGATGACAGGTATCGTCTTGGTTGCATGTGCAACAGGATGACTATTTCAGTCGTCCACAGTCCACAAGGATTCCTGAACATACATTCACTGGAGGAAATGATTAACCGCAGGTTAATCGTGATATGATGGTTATCATATTTGGGAGAAAAATGTCTCCTTTTTCGTGGAAGGGTATGTGATATATTTCTTCTTCGTGCAAAGCCAGGTATTTGTAATTCCTCCTCAAGGACTTGCTCAATTTGTATTCTTCCCCATCCAGTGTTTTCAACATTTGTTAATTTCAGACTCTCCTGTAAGCATTGTGTTTCTGCCACTCCAGGCTGCGTTGATTTGGGCTGCTTGAAGTGATTGAGCCTGGGATCTACCACCTCGGATGCACTGCATTCTCTGCGTTTCCAAAGATTTCCTAGGACCCAGGTCTCCCACACTGCAGGCAGATGCTTTACCCCCTGAGCCACCAGGGAAGCCCTCAGCATTGCATCCTCTGCGTTCCCAAAGATTTCCTAGGAGAAGTGCAAACGTGCATATTTTTAAGGACATCAATTTCTAGATCTTCAATTTTCATTTGTTTTCTTTCTTAAAAACAACCCAATAATACGTAGTTTTTAGTAGCCCTTCTGTTATTTTCTGAAAGAAAGGCATACCCCTCACTCATCCCAAAACTATAGTGCATTGCCCCCCACCCCCAATTTTTAGCAAAAACCTTGGAGTGAGAGTGAGGAGAACAAATGAAAAAGAAACCTATATTCATGAACCATAGATCTTTAGGCTTCCATGCATTTCCATGTTTTAAATATTTCTGTTGAGAGAAGCATTATAAGTTGTGTATTTTTCCCAGTGTGGGAATTTTCTGAATCCAGAAATGTGGTAGAATGGTAGAGTGTGTGTGTATGTGTGTGAGTCACTGAGTCATGTCCGACTCGTTGCATCTCCACAAACTGTAGCCCGCTAGGCTTCTCTGTCCATAGAGTTCTCCAGGCATGAACACTGGAGTTGGTTGCTATTTCCTTCTCCAGGGAACCTTCCTGGATCTTCCTGATCCAGGGATCGAACCCTGGTCTCCTGCATTGCAGGCAGATTCTTTACAGTCTGAGCCACCAGGGAAGCCCATCTTATCCTGTTTCCATTTATTCTCAAATTGTGCAGAGCTCTTGAGGGATATCCTCCTTACACAAAGCAAAGACAGCACAGGTAGGGCAAATCAAACACTAAAAATGGCTTTAGGGGTACTTTTCAAATGCAAGCAATTCTTTTCAGCTCTATCTTATGCTCAGTTCTAAGAGATGTCATTAGCTGGAAAGAAAAGTATCTTTAAAGAACCAAAGACTTTAAAGGTTAGTGATAATGATTCTTTTAAATGTAATTGAAATATTTTTGAGAAAGACCACATTTTTTGAGATATACTGGATAAAATTCACAGATACAAGTTTTGCGTGGTTTTTCTATTCAGATTTGATGAATATTATTTAAGGCAGCAGTTAGACTATTTTGTCTAAACACTTTATGAGATATTTACACTAATTTCTACTTCCTGTTAGCAAGAGATATAATTAATTTCTGGCAGCTGGACTAATTAGATTTAAGTATAAATACTTTTCTTCTTCTTTAAACACATAGGGAAAATTCCTCATAAGAGCTAATAAAAACAGTCAAATGATTTCAGATATTTTTATTCTCAGATCTTATTTAATTATTCCTTGAAATAAACACAAAAAGTTCAATACATAAACACATCTATGTACTGAAGGAATATAGTGTCTTTTATATTTCCAAATTTATAATTAATTTACAGTGTAAGCTGTGTATTACTTTGCATTTTGAAAAGTTTAATAGATTGTTTCATCTTGGCTTTAGAACATATACAACTAAATCAAATTTTATTTTAAGTCTATATTATTTTAATATTGACAGTTTTTAGCATTTTCCCTTATAAAATGATTTCCATAATTATTTGTCAGCATTTTTAGCATTTCTTGGAACACATATTAAAATTTTTTAATTAAAAATGAAGTCAGGTCTATATTGAGAAAAAGCTAAATTGACTTGGCTGATTGGGTTGGCTTAAGAACAGTCTTTGCCAATTAGGTCATAGGGTGGGTATTTTCCATAAATTAAACAAAAGCTGCAGATTCAAAGCTTTTTATAAAACATATTTGTTTTTTGTTTTTTTTTTTTTAGATTTTAATAACTTTAATTATTTGAACTCCCAAACATGAACCACCCCCCCCCCCCCCCCCCCCCC
>SJYX01018892.1:143469-159068 GCA_006410675.1 Oreotragus oreotragus
ACATGAACCCCCCTCCCATCTCCCACCCCACATCATCCCTCCGGATCATCCCCATGCACCAGCCCCAAGCATCCTGCATCCTGCATCGAACACAGAATGGCGATTCGTTTCTTACATGATAGTATACATATTTCAATGCTATTCTCCCAAATCATCCCACCCTCTATAAAACATATTTGAAACACACAAAAATATTTGATTAAAATTGTATTGGTGATGAAATTAATAATATTTTTATTTTCTTAATCCTCTCTGAATAATTTGGATAATCCAAGGTGCTCTAAGTGAAGGAGTAGTGGGTATAATTAAGAGTTATTTGATATGTCTTGGTAAAGTACTTCTGGATTTCTTCCCAGAAATTGAGATAAGTGAATGAATGAATCTAATGATTGGGTAAGAAATACTTTTGCAAGTCAAATGGTTTCTAATTTTTGCTTCTACAAATTTATAGGCATTATCAGCTGGAAGATCATTAAAAATAGTGTTTGATGATAGATCACTGAGTGACTACATAGCTCAGAATGTGCTCAAAGGGTGAACAACTTGTCTATACAAACTCTTCCCATTCTTCTTTTCATTTGATTTATAGAAGTAAGATTTTCCAGGATTTATATCGTTAAGTCAATATTTAGTCATGGATAAATAAGTTAGAAAGCCTAAAAAGTTTCCAAAGCCTTATTTATCTCATTAGGAGATATAGTTATGATAAAACTTTAATTTTTATGATTTATAATTTTTCAAAATTTATCATCTATGTTGTATTGACCAATTGTACTGATGATAACTGTAACACTAATTCAACTAAGAAGAGATTATTTTTAAACACTTAGAGCCTTATGGTCAAAGAAATAAAAGAAGATTTCAAATTTCAATGATAAGCCTGATAAGGGTGATTAGTAAAATTCTTTGAAACTTAAATGTATTACATTAAGATAAAATTCTGAGGGAGAAATGGAATGGGAATGTAAATTTAAAATGAAAAGATGCAAAATGGTCACATGTTAAAGAGATTACTCATGTATTTTTAAACATGATGATGGTATCAAGTTTTGGTATGCAGATTTCATGGAATACATCTAAAAGAGTAATGCAGTCATTCTTTGTCACTATTTATAGTCTGCTGGAAATCACATCATTTCCAAGTTTGTTCTTTAAAGTTATGATGAAAAACTTACCTGTCAAATTAAAAATTTATAGGGGGACATATATTTTTAAAAATTCTTTTAAGGCTAAATGAGAAAAAAAAAATTGACATAGGATATACAGATACCCTAGTTCTACAATATGATGGCCATTGTCTCTGCCTCTTGCTAAGAATCGCTTCGGCCTTAAGACTCTGTCATCTTGGCGGGGTTTTCTTCTGATGCTCCTGAAGCCTGGTGCCTATGGGCCTAGTGAGGACCTTCCTTCTGTCATGTGCTTCTCAGAACATTGTCTTCCCCAAACTTTTGAATATTTTAGTCTTAAGTAGCATTTCAACCCAATCCAGTACTCTTGCCTGGAAAATCCCATGGACGGAGGAGCCTGGTAGGCTGAAGTCCATGGGGTCGCTAGGAGTCGAACATGACTGAGCAACTTCACTTTCACTTTCCACTTTCATGCATTGGAGAAGGAAATGGCAGCCCACTCCAGTGTTCTTGCCTGGAGAATCCCAGGGATGGGGGAGCCTGGTGGGCTGCCGTCTATGGGGCGCACAGAGTCAGACACGACTGAAGCGACTTAGCAGCAGCAACATTTTTCTGCTACATTTTTTCCCCCCAGTAATGAATTATGTCTGCAGTTTTCTCTCTCCTCTGTTAATCCCCCACTCATTTCAGGAAGACTCAGTGATTTTCTTACCAGTTGCCCTGCTTCTCATGTGGGTCTCTTTCCTCACTTAATTCATAAAATGAACACTATTTGTTGAATCTGAGCAGTGTTTCCGCTTTCACTTCTCTTTCCTTTCTGGCACACTCTTTCATTTCTAAAGATACTCTTTTAGATTTTAAGAGTTCCCTTATTGTGAAAAATAGAATCAGTTAAGGTCTGGATCTGCCCCAGACCTCTGGTTTTAAGTGATCTTATACATTTTTGTCTTTCTAAACTGGAAATTTACACCCAGGAGATATTTTCCCAATAGACCACTAGCTAATCCAAGCCTGAATTCATTTTATCTCTCCTGTCTTTTTAACATGTCCAGTCTTTCTGTGCCTTTCTTCAAGCCCTAATTCATGCATTTCTCCAAAATGTTCTCTTGGGCACAGGCAGTAGTACTATTTATTTATTTTAAAACGTTTTCCCTTGCATTTCATCTCATGATCCTTTGACTATTTTGTGCTGATGTCTGTACTTTTCTCTTGTGTTCCAGAATGCACAGAGTCAGACACGACTGAAGCGACTTAGCAGCAGCAACATTTTTCTGCTACATTTTTTCCCCCCAGTAATGAATTATGTCTGCAGTTTTCTCTCTCCTCTGTTAATCCCCCACTCATTTCAGGAAGACTCAGTGATTTTCTTACCAGTTGCCCTGCTTCTCATGTGGGTCTCTTTCCTCACTTAATTCATAAAATGAACACTATTTGTTGAATCTGAGCAGTGTTTCCGCTTTCACTTCTCTTTCCTTTCTGGCACACTCTTTCATTTCTAAAGATACTCTTTTAGATTTTAAGAGTTCCCTTATTGTGAAAAATAGAATCAGTTAAGGTCTGGATCTGCCCCAGACCTCTGGTTTTAAGTGATCTTATACATTTTTGTCTTTCTAAACTGGAAATTTACACCCAGGAGATATTTTCCCAATAGACCACTAGCTAATCCAAGCCTGAATTCATTTTATCTCTCCTGTCTTTTTAACATGTCCAGTCTTTCTGTGCCTTTCTTCAAGCCCTAATTCATGCATTTCTCCAAAATGTTCTCTTGGGCACAGGCAGTAGTACTATTTATTTATTTTAAAACGTTTTCCCTTGCATTTCATCTCATGATCCTTTGACTATTTTGTGCTGATGTCTGTACTTTTCTCTTGTGTTCCAGAACTCTATTAGCACATAACAAACAACCCCAACAACAATTTCCTTTACATCTCACAATTTTAAGGGTCAAGAATTTTGAGCTTGGCTGAGTAATTTTTCTGCTCCTTGTGCCATAGATAGAGGTCACTTGGGGATATTCAGCTGGCTAATGGTTTAGCGAATCTTAGGTTCCTCATGCATATGGTGCTTTGGAGGAGATGGTTGAAAAGCTGGTCCTAGTTGAAAGTATTGATCAGGGACCAACACATGGCTCACAGCATCTCTAGCATGACAGTCTCAGAGCTAGCAAACTTGTGTGCCCAGTTGCTCAGTTGAATCTGACTCTTTGCGACACCGTGGGCTGTAGCCAGGGATCAGAACCGTGTCTCCTGCACTGGCAGGCAGATTCTTTATCACTGTGCCACCTGGGAAGCTCCATTAAACTTCTTACCTGGTAGCTTAGGACTCTGAAAAGAATGTTCCAAGAAGCCTGAGTGGCAGCATCAGAGTTTCTGATGACCCAGCATTGGAAATCCTGAAATGTTACTTCTACCAAGTGCTGCCTTCTGTTGGTCAAGCAAGTTACCAAGACCAGCCCAGATTCGAAAGGCAGGGACATTAGAGCCCACCCCTTTATAGGAGGAGTAGGAAAGAATCTGTGGCCATCTTTAATCTACTTGTGTTGATGTCATCCCCTTGCACGGCTTGCCTGCCCTAACTATATCTATGGAGTCTCTCTCTGAACCTTTGAAAGAGGCTTCACGATATTTCCTTTCTCCATCTGAGAAACTTATTCCAGACTGATTTTAGAGTTTACTCCTCCTAATAAATTTTACTGGACTGCAGTCACTCTTTCTGATGGACAAACAATTAAAAACAAACCCTCCCCCTTTTTTACATTTTTTTATTTAGGGTAGTTATATTGTATGCTTCTCCTAACCCTTAAAAAAAAAAAATCTCTCTCTTGTTCTTCAAGATCTTCCTTTTTGTTTCATATCTGCCTAATCTGTCTTAAAAAATTCTCTCATTCAGTTTAATTGGTCTATCTACCTTTATCTTATTTTCATTGTTTCACCACTCTTCTCATGAGAGGGTAAAGCATATTTTTGAAACTTCTCTTTCCTCCTCGATTACTTGAAGAAACTTGATTTTATAGACTGTGTTCGTTTGAAACTGACACCAAGATAGGATTTGGTAAGAAACGTCTATGAAAGATAAAGGGAAGGAAGCAGGAGGAGGCAGTGGGAAAGCTACAAGTCTGACAGCTGAGAAAGAAAATGGAGACGGACGAATTGAGCAGGAAGAGCTGGAATTTTCAAGCTAAAGTCACCTGTTAGTGAGTTCCCTGCTGGCAGCCTTGGGTTCGCAGTGGGGCCCCTGCTGTGCTGAGTCACAGCTGGGAGTAGCTCATGGGGCTGTGTGCCCCCTGCAGGAACACGGTGGTGGGTCTAACAGGGCAGCTGGTGAGGCTTTCAGTCAGCTCTGCCCGCTGCACGGGGAGGCTCTGGCCGTCACAGGTGTAGGTGTTAATGGAAGCCAGGGTGGAGAATAGTGCTGCAGTTTGGTGAGAGCTGCTCATGAGGCTGGATTTTCTCCTCATCTTGAGACCTCCGTCTCCTCTAGTCCCCGGGAGATCCTGCTGGCACTGGGGGACGTGGATTCACTGATTTTGGCAAGTAGGACGTCACATTCACAGGGGGTAAGGTCTACCTCTGTCATGTACCACATGTGTAATTAGCCTTGCTCAGATTTCTGTGTCTCGCTTTTTCTCAGCTCGGAAGGAAATCTTGCACTCAACTTTCGAGAGCGCTTCTGGCTCTGACGCCTTCTAGCTCTGACACATTCGATTCTCAGAGCCTTGATGATTCAGTGGAGCCTTTGATCTCCTATCTTTCCAAATTTACCCTTGTGAAAAGGATGCTTACAACTTTTCATTGTCAGAGAGCTGACTCACTGAGACAGAGCTGAGCTGTAATTATGGTATATGTGACTATAGATGTTGATAAGAAATTATCCTCAGACATAAATGGTCTAACAGCAGCAGATGATTGCAAAAGACATTGGTTTTGAATAATTTAACATAATGCTATCTACTTCGAGTGCAAACACTAATCAGGAACATTAGGTAATTCTGATTTAGGTACAGGACCCCAATATATGAAATCTGCATTTTCATGTTAGCACCAATAGCACTTACATAACTGCTTGTGGTAACAATAGGGAATGAGTCTAAGAAGTACATTTGCTACAGAGACTTGCAGTGCAAATCCTGGTTATTAATTTTACCTTTTGTTAGATATCTTACAAGAGGCATCTACCCAATCTTGGGAAATAATTTTTATGTTTAATGTGTCGGTGGATTAATTACACACTTACTCTTAGACTGATGTATGTAGAAGATTAGCATATTGCTATGTGTGAAGAATTCTGAGTTTGAATAAAGAAGAAAAAGGGAAGAGCTATTTACCTTGAGCTTCAAACCCCTTTAATTTAAATAATTTTACAAATAGGGAAATTGAGGCGTAGGTAGTTTGTCTCAACTGCCCAATATCACAAGATAATAACTGCTAAGAATTTTATTTTGCTTCTGTATGCCAGATGCCTTTATAAGTTCTTTATATACATGAGCAACTTTAAGAGATGGGTAGAACCACCAGAAGAGACAGACACTGTTATTTCTACCATCTTACACATGAGGAAGCCAAAGTATGAAAGGGCTGAATTATCTCTAGGGCACTTAGAAGTGGCAAAGCCAGGATTTGAACCCAGGCAGTTTGGCTCCAGAGTCCATGCTTTTAACCCTATACATACTTTACATACTTCCTCATCAGTATAGTGTGTTAAAAAAGACAAGCTGGCACTGGGAATTAGATCTCCTGATTTCCTATGAGTCTTTTCCGTAACACCAGGGTTAATTAGAAACAAGTCTATTTTAATATTTTAAAATTAACACGGCAACTGAAACTGTACAAGTGGCTTCCCAGAAGTCCTACTTTCTCGCATGAGGACCCCAAAGGCAAGTCTCCCCAGTGTCTGCCTCCACACCTCCCAGGAGAAACTTGAGCAATGAACATTAATTAGCAGGTAGGAGTCATTTATAATTGATGAACCACATGCTTCAAAACAATTGACTGATTATGAAGTGGTTTCAGGTTACATGAAATGCTTTTTCCCAGAAATAAGCTAAACTCTGCTAGGAATAATCTCCATATCTCATTTGTTGATGAATTTCCATTTGCTCCTCTTCCTGAGTCTCCCGGGGCCCTGTGCTTGATCATTCCCAGACCTCTCACCACCAGCCCTAGACCTTTCAGCCTTAAGTCCTCACTGAGTGACCGACTCTTTGACAGGACCCCAGGTTGCCATGTTGGCCTGGCTGTCCACCTAAGGCAAGTGTCCCCTTGTAGCAGGAAGTAGCAGGAAGCTACTGCAGAGAAGAGCGCTTCTTTTGACTCATCCCCTGAACCCATCATCCAGCTGGACTTTACATGAGCTTACGGACATCCAAACTGAGCAGTTTCTTTGGTCATCTGTGTAGCAACCCATTGATTTGCAACTTGATGGTTTATTTAACCAATGGTTGCTGTTCTTATTAGGAGCCAGTAGAATAGCAAAAAGGTACTTGCTGAGACTATCAGTGGTGAAAGCTGATTTTCTGATCGACTGAAGCAGGGTGCATCGGTTGTCTCTGCCCCAATGGGGCTGTTTCTCAAACATAGCTCAGACCTCATCCTTATTCATGTCTTTTCAAAAGTTAGAACCTCATCACCCCTGTCGTGGGGCAGTAGAGATGGGGGACAGGATTACAAATTTCAGGGGGCTCTTAGGAGAGTGGACCTACTGGTATTCCATTAAGGAAGATGTGCAGAGGGTAGATGAGTGAGCAACCATCAGACTTTGCTCTCTTTTCTTAGGCACTGGTGAGAAAAATCGATGCCTCGGACAATATCTACACCACAGAGTCCACCACGGGGAACCTGTTCAGCCTGACCCAGGAGGGGGCTCCCTTGTGCCGCATCATAGCTAAGGTGAGCTTCATGGTTGGGGGCCAAGGTGACAGGCCTCAGGAGAGTGTGAGGAAGCTAGTTTGGTGGGGACAGCTTTTTTCTGCTCTAAGTATCAACTCTTCTCCCCCATCTTCACATATCTTAACAAATCCAAACCAATCGTATCTTCCAACTTAGGTTCTTGGCTGGATCTTAAAAATGCCCGCTGTCACTGAAATACTGCTTGAGGAAAAGACAAAATTGAGAAAGGCTGTGGTTTTTTTTTTTTCAGTTACCATGGGCGCTGTAATTCATTAGACTCATGGTCAGTTTGCCCCTGAACTTAAGGCAGCGGTAGGCAATCAGTATTCCTAGGACCTCACTAAGGTCTTTGTTTTATCTTTGCCTTTTCTTTCTTCCTTTCCTCCTTTTGACCCTCCTTCTTTCCTTCCTTCTCCACCTCCTTG
This sequence comes from Oreotragus oreotragus, assembly GCA_006410675.1. Lineage (NCBI taxonomy): Eukaryota > Metazoa > Chordata > Mammalia > Artiodactyla > Bovidae > Oreotragus > Oreotragus oreotragus. The sequence continues at coordinate 150,907 of SJYX01018892.1, forward strand.
TTCCCTCCCCCTTCCTTCTTTCCTTTTTCCTCCCTCCCTCTTTTCCGCCCTCCCTCCATTCTTCCTTTCATTCTTTCCCTTGAGAAATGGCATCACCCTTGGGGATAGAATGATGCTCCACCTGGAAGCAGAGTTATGTCCTCTGATAAACTTTGGATGCCAGTCACAAGAAGATGCTTGAGTTTGGCGGTTCTCAGTCCTCACTGGGCATCACAACCCCTCAGGGAGTTTTTGGAAAACAGCCGGTTTGCCCCACCCAAGGTTTATCAAGGTCCTGGGGTAAGACCTGGGAATCCACGTTTTAAAAAACTACAATTCTATCCCCAGTTTTTAAGGAATCTCTCTAGGACAACCCAGAAGGCTAGGGTTGGGAGACAGGTGGGAGGGAGGTTCAGGATGGGCAGGAGACATGTATACCCGTAGCTGATTCATGTTGATATATGGCAAAAACCATCACAATATTGTAAAGTAATTATCCTCCAATTAAATAAATTAATAAAAAATTTAAAAGCTCTTCAGGTGTTTCTGAGGCATGGCTACTCTCAGAAATCGCTGCTCTAAACCTTTATGGAAATCTGGAAGAGCGGGGTAAATGTCAACTTTGCTCAGGGGAGAAGTGGATTGTATGGTACCTCAATAGCAAATGTTTGAGTGTGCTCTCCACTGAGCTTAATGCCTTGCAAACATTATTTCTTTTAACTTATAAGACCATCCTAATAAGTAGTTACCTTGTTCTCCCTCATCTGTGGTTGAGGAAATGACTTGAGAGGCTTACTCAGGGTCATACAGCTGATAAAGAGTGGAGTCAGAATTAGAACCCAAGTCTCTCTAACTTGGAATTCATGATCCTAAAACCCACAGTGGTGACTTCTGGTTCAGTCTTTGGCCCTTCAGCTTCTTGGGCCAAAGTGTAACTCAGAAGTTCTCAACCCTATATGCATATTAGCATCACTAGGAAGCTTTAAAAATTTCCACTAGTAAGTGACCAAGCTGAATCTGAACCTGGCTGTTTGGCAGTGAAGCTATACTCTTGTTTGCTATTCTGAACTTGCTCTCAGCAGCCAGGCTCTCTCTTTTTCCTCCTGCCTGCTCCTCCTTCTCAACCCTGTCCTCCCATGCCCTCCTCCCCTCTCTACAACCTTCATTATCTCCTGCATCCTTACCATATGTCAAACACTGTGCTAGCTTTCCCTTCATCATCTCATCTGACCCTCCTGATAATCTAATGATGTGTTATAATCATAATTCCCATTTTTAAGATAAGGGGACAGAGACTCAGAGAGAGTATGTGCCCTGAATGCAGATGAGATTTTAACTAGATCTGCTGACTCCAGAGACTTAATCTCAGCCTTCCTCTGTCTCCAGTCCTTGGTTGGCAGTGGGGGGCGGTGGTGGTGAGTAGACAGAGGTTTGAAGCAGAGAGAAAATTCAGTGGTGAGTCTCATCTTCTGCCTCCAGCAGAATCACCTTTAGGTTTCCAGTCCTGACAGTGACATGGGGGCTGGGAGTCCCTGGTACGCCCTGCAGAGCATCCTCACCTTCGATGCTCAGGAAATGTGCCCAATCTGGTGACAGATGTGGGGCAGCTCCCCCAGTGGCCTTCCTCACTCACCTCCTTGGGGAGCCAGGGTGTCTGTCTTCAGGTCCTTCATCCCTCTGAGCTGTGCCCACGAGATGGTTTGGGCAACCTCTCTGGGGTCTATCCTCTCATCCCTTAGGGTTCCTCTGACAACCAGGAAATAAACCAAGTTCTCCTTATGAAGCTGGTGGCAAGTCCCATCCCTTCCTGAATGCAGAGTCCAGAAGACTCCCCTGTGGGTTGTCAAATTACTACCCCCGCCCAGCCCAACTCCTCTATTATCCCCCTCCGCTAGTCTACACTCCCTACAAGTGGCCCCCTCCAGCTTTATGACAGCTTATCCTGAGCCTGTCTGAATAATGCATGCCATTATACAGCTGGGCTCTGAGCCCAGAGCTTTCTATAAAATTAAACAAGCTCCAGCCAACAGTGCATTCTGCAGGCTCAAGCGACTCCAACTCCCACTTGAAGCCGAATGCTGCTGTTCAGTCCTTGGCGGGTGGGGGCTCCAGAGTGGTCCCCGCAGCGACTCCATCTCACCTCCTACCTCTTCTCCCTGCCACGCACACCAGCCTTAGGGACACCTTTCGTGAGGACGTCAGTCACGCTTCTAACCAGAGTGCCTTCCGCGGCCCGACCCCCACGTGGTGGTCCAGGCCCACCCTCGCTGTGTGCTCCGCCCTTCCGCAACCTCAACCTGCTTCACCTCTGACAGCTGAGTCATGCGGCTGTCCCCACCCCATTTTAAACCAAAGACACCCAGCAGCAGAAAGAGGATTTGAACCAGAATCCCTTCAGTCAGGGTTCGGGATTTCCCTCTTCCTCTCCTAGTAGGAAAAATGCTAAGAAGACCATTTTTCACAGGCTTGGGAAAGGATGTGATGAGAATCCAACGCAAATGGGTGCAGAGGCTTAAATATAGTTATGCTGGATCTGGCATCTCCCGAGCCAGAGGAAGGCTGCCACGTTGATCCTGGCTCTCAGCCTCTCATGCTTTGGCATCATTTCTTCATGGTCTGCTCCAGAAGTAAATATCTATCACTTTATCATCTATCTTTGTATGTATATAAATAATATTCATACTACCTATGATTAAATATAAATATATACATATATAAATATGCATACTCATGTAAACATATATGTATACAGATATTTACATCTGGTGGAAGGTCATTAATAGCTAGCAAGGCAGGCTGGGGAAACCTTAAGATTCTTTTTTTTCTTTTCACTTTAAAGAGTAATTTGATTTTATGTCAGTGACTCTCTGAGTAAGGTCTTTGTGTGGAACCCTTATCAGATGTCCCAGGAGCTGTGGGGAGGTAGGCAGGCTAGGATAAAGGATTGTGGAGCAAGAAATCAGAGGGGTGAGTGTCTTGTCCCATACTAGAGCATACATTCGGGGAAGGCAATGGCACCCCACCCCAGTACTCTTGCCTGGAAAATCCAATGGATGGAGTAGCCTGGTGGGCTGCAGTCCATGGGGTCGCTAACAGTCGGACAGACTGAGCGACTTCACTTTCACTTTTCTCTTTCATGCATTTGAGAAGGAAATGGCAACCCACTCCAGTATTCTTGCCTGGAGAATCCCAGGGATGGGGGAGCCTGGTGGGCTGCCGTTTATGGGGTCACACAGAGTCGGACACGACTGAAGTGACTTAGCAGCAGCAGCAGAGCATACATTTAGTGAAATGATGATGTGGCTTTAAAATCAGAGTGCTTTTCTTTGACCCTTCTACAGCCACCCCTCCTAGATTGTGTCAGGAGTTCCTGCTCCATGCTTTTATAACCCTGTACCCCATCCCCATTTCAGTGCATCCCTACCCAGATTTCTTCCTGCTTTTAACATTGTCTGCCAGACCATGAGCCCGTTATGGATGGAGACTGAGGCAGTGCCCAGCACAGAGTCTGGCATATAATAAACCATTAATATTGTTGTGCTGCATGAACAAAATTACCCGTCCTAAGATATGACCTTTTCCTGCCAAATAAACTATTCTAAAAGGAAGTAGGAATATAGAAGTTGAATATCACTCTCAGCTAATTGTAAAATGTCAGAAATCCTGAACTCCTCCAGAATTGGATACTTTCGTCTTGGTCCCTGCTGTGATAAGCTGCCAAACTCAGACTGCAAAGAGCTTGGAGCTGAGCTTTGTGGGGTACTGGGAAGGGGAGGTCTGGGGTGACTGACTGATTTCAGTGAGGCTGTGCTGGGCTGCAGTGGTTGTTGCTGCTTCTGGTTGCTCACACACTATGCTTTCAGTTACTCCCTACCGCGTCCCTGGGACCCTCGACAGTGCTTGGTGCATAGTCTAGTTTTTGTTGAGAGAGTTCTCAAAAATCTGATGGGATGGCAGCTTTGCTGAACCCAGCTCCTTCTTCCTGTAATGTCTTTCTCAGTTTAGGAAACAGGGTGATGGGCTCAGTTAGAGCAAGGAGTGGTGTGGTTAAAGGCAAGTGCCCCTCAGGACCAGGTGCAGGCCACTTGTTCACATATTCTTTCCTGCTACTGGCCCCTCTGCAGCCCTCAGGGAAGGGAAGGGGGGGAAGCGGGGTAAAGCCAGATGTGGGGCAGCCAGCTTCCTCTGCTCTGGACGTGGACGTCCAGGGTGGGGTTGCCACCAGTTTGCTGGGCACGTGGTGAGTCACCGTTGTGATCTGTTGGGTCTTTCACTTTGTTCTGGAGCCAAGGTGGCTTCAGTGATTTCTGTAGAATTAATCTGTCCAGTTAGGATGAGCGCCTCACTCCCAGCCTCTTCTCAGAAATCCTCCCAGACTCCTGGGAAGTCGCCACAAGGTAAGGGAGTTTCCATGACCTGCTCTCACAAAGAGAAAAATACAGGTTCACACTCAAGAGCTGGGCTGATCAGTTCTAAAGGGTTTTATTTTTTTCCGTTTTACAAACTAGAGTGAAGGAGTGAAAACAGGACCAATGTGGATTAGAGGGGGGAGGTGTGATTATTGCATCCATCTGGACTTCCATTTTTCCCATCCCCAAAATGGAAAGAAATTACAGTATTGATGTAAATAAAGCCCCTTTTTGTGTTCCTGCCGAGGTGGCGGGGAGGATCTGAGAATTAACAGGTGGTCGCTGGCGTAGTGAGAACCAGCAAGAGGCATCTCGGTTTCAGCTCTCTCCATCTGCCTCGGGCTTGTTTCTAGAGCTTATTTCTGACAGCTCCAGGCTTGTTCCCAGGCGGCTGCTGGGAGGGGGTTGCCAGGTGTCTGGAGCAGTGTTAACTGGGGTTGAGCCTGGTCCCAGCCCAGGTGACTCCCCTGGCCCCTCACCTCCAGTTTAGGTTACCAAAGGTGACATTATTTCTGGAGCTGGCGTTTCACTGCAGCATGTGTGGGAGCTTGGGAACATGTGTGAATGTGTGTGTGTGTGTAGGAACTGGGCGGGGGGAGGGGGCAGGGGATTCTTTGCTTCTAAGCCCTTTCTAGATTCTCTGGCTGGGGCCCTGTAAATTAGGCTGACAAAAGACAGATTAACAAAAGAAAAAAAGTTTATTAGTATATGCACTGCACTTACCCATGGGAACTGTCAGATGAGTAACTCAAAAGGTTGGTTACAACCTGGGCTTCTTGTAGCATCTTAGCAAAGGAACAATACATTTTTGGAGATGTCATAAGACAAAGGAAGAGAACCTTGAGTCTCTGAAAGTGAAAGTGTTAGTTGCTCAGTCCTGTCCGACTCTTTGAGACCCTAAGGACTGTAGCCCACCAGGCTCCTCTGTCCATGGAATTCTCCAGGCAAGAATACTGGAGTGGGATGCCATTTCCTTCTCCAGGGGATCTTCCCGACCCAGGGATCNAAGTGTTAGTTGCTCAGTCCTGTCCGACTCTTTGAGACCCTAAGGACTGTAGCCCACCAGGCTCCTCTGTCCATGGAATTCTCCAGGCAAGAATACTGGAGTGGGATGCCATTTCCTTCTCCAGGGGATCTTCCCGACCCAGGGATCAAACCCAGGTCTCCTGTATTACAGGCAGATTCTTTACCATCTGAGTCACAAAGGAAGCCCCCTTGAGTCTTTAGGGGTGGCAAACTGTGGGAAGACACGTATATGGCAAACTAATAGTCGCTAAAGACTGAAGTTTGCTATATGAGTTTCTTCTGGTGCTGAATCCAGGCTGATAAGGGTCTAAAGTTGTCTCCAGTGATTAACTCTTGTCCTTCTTAGTAGAGTGGAAAGGGAGAATGATCTTTTTAAATTTATGTCCTGCTTTTAGTCAAATAGGGGGAGAACGGATATCTTTTTTTTTTGTATCTGCTTCTTAATTGCCTTCAGCTCAAGACAATCCTTAGACTGAAGTGGCATACTTGGGGGTGGCTATTCTGCCACCCTAGAGACCCCAAAATGCACCAGCTGAGTGAGAGGGTGTCAGCTATTCTCGAGTCAGCCCCAAGAGAGCTGACACAGTGAGGTCATGAGACATTTTCTTTTCCTTGCCAGGAGGGTGGGGTCGTCGCGCTGTTCAAGGTCTGCCGGCAGGACACTTTCCGGTGCCTCTACCCGCAGGCGCTCCGCACGCTGGCCTCCATCTGCTGTGTGGAGGAGGGTGTCCACCAGCTGGAGAAGGTAAGTGTGCAGCTGGCCGGCTGCATGGGGACTGAGGTCCCGGAGGGGGTGGGTGGCTGGGGAAAGTGACCTCTTGGTGAACATCTGGACCTCTTCCTGGAGCAAGTCCCTTGAGTCCCTCCTTTCCCCAGTATCATTCAGGTGGGGCTGCTGTGACCTCGACTGTGGCTGATGAAGACGTGAAGGGGGCAGAGACTGAGGAGCTTGGCTGGAGAAGGCAGGGCCCAGAGAGACACTCAGCACTTCCTGGGAGGAGAGCCCAGGGGTGGACCACGGCAGGAGGCAGACGAGTCGGGTGGGGAGGGGGTGTCGAGGTTGAGGGCGGTTGGTTCTTCTCTCGTGGCAGCTCCCTGGCATGAAGAGGATCCAGTTTCTCGGGGGACAGGATAGGCAGGAGCAGGGTGTGCATGGATGCCTGGGTAGGCAGCTGGGCTTCCCTCCAAGAGGGCCTGGGATAAGGGAAAGGGACGCTTGAGTCCAGGGGCGTGGTGGGTCACCACTGCTGGGGTGTCTGGGGTTGGAGAGGTGGGGTGACCTGGCAGTCCCAGGTACCTGGGTCCAGGCCAACCTAGGGTGACATGGCGGGTTCCAGCCCCCCCTCCCCACCCCCATGCTCCCCAGGTGGAAGGACTGAGCTTGCTTCTCCCACTTGGCCTCAGTGGGCCCAAGCCTGCAGACAGCTCCTCAGGGATTCCAGCAGGAGGATTGGAGGCTACGGCTGACACTTGGGGATTTTTCAATCATGTTTCAAGGAAAGATGCTGAAATTATTTTTATGGAAGAGAGGTAGAAAGTTGCCGTGTCTGCAGGATTGGGGGTAGGTACCTTGAGTCTGTTCTCATAGCTTGGTCTAAATGGGGAGGGAGCAAGCAGACTGCTTCCTTTCCGCTGCATCCCTGCCCCACAGTCTGGTCCTGGCTGCCCAGGAAACCTCCACCTTCCCCTCAGCCTTTTCACTTTAGTGCGGACTCCTAGACGGACGGCTGTTTTGCATTCTACCTGCCTCTTTCCAAATCTGCTCAGGTGATGGGACAGAGTCACAGGGTCATGGGCTCTGAGGTGCTTTTAGCTGAAGATGGAGTGTTCATGGGCAATCTACTCATTTTACAGATGAGAAGGCTGTGACTCAGAATGGGCAAGTCATTTGTCTGGGGTCACACAGCAAAGTGGTGAAGGAGTGAAGGCCAGCCCTCTGGACAGAGTGTTTCCTTCCCATGGGTTCAGAAGCCTTTGTGTGTGCGCTTGCTTAGGTGGCAAAAAGGAGACGAGGCAGTGGCTAGACAGACAGACTCTATGAAGTAAACGCCTTGAGCACGTCCAGCTTCATGCGCGGAATAATCCTCTCTTCTCCCATAAAATCTTTCTCCTTAGAGAGTGGAAAATGGCCAAATGGGTTTGTTTCTTGTCTTCTTTCCTGCTGGTTGGCACAAAGAAGAAGGGAAGAAAGCAGAAGGGACTGGACTCACCAGTCCTCCAAAAGCAGTGGATTTCTTGGCTTATGAGTTTGCAGAGCAGTGGGAAAACTTCAATCCAGGAAAGAAAAACAGCAGAACTTTTTTTGTTTAGAGTGAAAACGTGTGCAGCCAGGAAGGCTAGGGGCAGTTTTTCCTTCCACCTTCCTGTGCGGTTCCCAAGCCAGAAGGCGAAAATGTGTCTTTCCCAGGCCAGATGGGCTGCTAGCCTGGAAGTCAGACCCCAACCCACCGAGCAAAAGGATGAGGGGAGTGCCCAGTGCCCAGTGCCTGAGGGGTTACTAAGCAGCCAGTGCTGACCTAGTCCCTTCCGTGCAGCCCTTCATTAAGGCTCCAGGACCTCCCGACGTGCGCGCTCTTCCTACCTTCATCTTAAAGAAGCCAGTGTAAGTGACTCACCTAAAATCAGGTAGTAAGTTTTGGAGCTAGAATTTGGATCCTGTCTGCTTGCCTAATACTCAGTCAATATCATTGACTCACTGGTTTAATAGATACTCTCAGCACACACCCCGCTCCCCGCCCACCGCCCCCC
>SJYX01018892.1:159482-185557 GCA_006410675.1 Oreotragus oreotragus
CCCCCGCAAAAAAAAATTCCTTTAGCTAAACCCAGACCGCCTTGCTGTTTCCAGCCAGTGTCCTAATCTTCCCCCTCCCCTAACTGGCACAGGAGAAAGTCACCCTCTCTGGGCTCTCTCCTCCTTCAGGTCAGATTTGTTTCCATACACAGATACTTGTGAAACAACGCTGTGCCAGGCAGTGGGCGGGACGGAGACTTGTCAGAAAGGAGCCCCCTTGTGGTCAGAAACAGCAACTACAGCTCTGCAGTCACAGAGCTTGCCAAGCGTCTCCATGGACAGCTTAATGTCGTTTGATGCTTACCTTGAACGTGCAAGCATACCCATTACACAGATAAAGAAACCGAGGCCCAGAGATATGAAGTGACATCTGCACAGACTCACACAACTCATAATTCATTCATTCAGCAAACATCGATCAACTGTCTGCCGTTTGCCAGGCACTGTTTTATGTGTTGGGAGTATAGCAGTGAACAAAACAGACGACCACCCCGGTCCTCTCAGGGCTTACATTCTAGTTCATGGGGTGGCAGGTTACAACCTGTGGGCCGAAGTCAGCCCGTTGTTTTTGGCATGTACAGCCCATGAGTTAAGTCATTTTAAAATGATTATAAAAATATGAGAGGAATAACATTTTATGTCACATGAAAATTATGTGAAGTTAAAAATTTTGATCCATAAAGTTTTAATGGAACACTGCCAGGCTCCTTCGTTTAGGTGCTGTAAAAGTCTAGTTTCTCTACAATAGCATAATTGGATAATTGCAAGAGAACATGCAGTCAAAAATATTTACCACCTGGCCCTCTACAGAAAATGTTTATCCACCCCTAATCTATCAGGTAATAAGGACATCATGGCCATGGATAAAAAGACAACGAAAGTGAAAATGAAGTTGCTCAGTCGTGTCCAACTCTTTGCGACCCCATGGACTGTAGCCTACTAGGCTCCTTCGTCCATGGGGTTTTCCAGGCAAGGGCGCTGGAGTGGGTTGCCATTTCCTTCTCCAGAAAAAGACAATAATTAATATTTATTGAGTACTTGGTTTGTGCAAGGACTTGGCTAGACTGCTCCTTTCATGGTGTCACTTAATCATTAACCCATCAGTGCCCATATCATCCATGTCATCTATAGAAGGAAGGGAGACTCAGAGAAGTGAAGCAACTTGCTCAAGGGCACACAGCGAATAGATGGCCTGGTGGTCATTTGATCCAGGATCACAAAGAGTCGGACACCACTGAGCGACTGAGCATGCGCTGATGAGCCGGAGCCAGCCTGGGTTGCGAGCCATCATGCCCACCCAGGATTCAGCTCCAGTGTGTGAGGTCAAAGTCCATGCTCTTTTCCTCCACATCACACTGTTTCCAAAGTTGTGAGAAGTTCTAGAGACGCCCAGGGGGTCCTGGGTCACCTGCCTCTCCCCCAGGTCCCGCTCACACTCTGTGATCTGGCCTCAGACGCTCCGATGAGGTCGCCACTGTCTGTGTTTAGGGTGGAAGGTGAAGAAGTCTGGGGATGGGCCGGATCACGGAAGCCACAGCACGACAGGCTGGGTGGAGGCAGAAGTGGAGAGCAGGTGCCCGGGGGCTCTTGCCCACTGCCCACTCACCAGGCACAGCTCATGCCTTCCTTAGATAATGTCACAGCCTCAGCCTCCCCTGATTTACTGCCCTCGCCTCCTCTGCGAGGCTCCTGTAATTAATTGCCACAAGAAATGCACTAAATTTGGTGAAATGCATCTTTGTCTGCATCTACCCACACCCTCCCCTTCCCGCCAACCTTGGAGCGGTTCGTTAAGTCATGCACAGACCCCGTCAGAGTGTGAGTCTATCAGGTCACCAGATGCCCCATCCATCCTCAGCCCTGCTGTGTGATGCTAGAGCTCTGTCGGGCTTGAGGCATTCACATGGCCATAGATTCACTTAGTCACCTGCTTCTTCTTTCTCTGTCATCCAGCCGTTCACTTACTTTCAAGTTGCTTGCTTCCTCGCTCGCCCACTCAATCCATCACCATCTCATCCTGCTACTAATTCATTCTGTCATCACGCGTTTGTTGTGAACTGTCCAGCGTGCTGAGGAAACTGTGGCCTCTGAGAGTCAGGCTCTTCTGGATGCGAATCCAGGCTTGTCTACCTATGAACTTGGACACATTTCCCTGGGCAAGTTACTTAACTTCTCAGAGGTGCAGTTCCTTCATCCATCAATGTGCACGATGAAATCTACCTCCCAGGGCCGTCAGAGATGAATAGACGCACAGCAGAGTGGTTCCTGGCTCCCACTAGGCACTGAATAAATGGTAGCTGTTATGATCATGGTGCAGGTAATTCCGGTTGCTAGGGTTTTGGACATCAGTGGCCTCGGGGAAATGATGGTCTTGTGGAGAAGGGAAGGCTGGCCTGTCAGCATGGCCAAAGATGCTGCCCCGTGCACAGTGAGCAAAGTGTGGAACACGAGTCCCCACAGCCTTTCCACTTTACAGGGGAGGAAACTGAGACTCAGCTCGTGAAAGTGGAGTTTGGATTCAAAGCCTGGCTGGTTTCCAAAGCCCAGTTCTTCACACTCTGTGACCCCGGGAAGAGCTGGCCCTTTTGAGGTTGGCACCTCAGGGCAGTGGCTCTCAGGGAACTAGGCTCTGGGTATTGGTCTGGAAAAGGGGGCAGGCATGGAAATTTCTGAGCAGTTGTGGAGCTGCAAGATGTCAAGACAGAGCAAAGTCCTCTCCAGAGGTGTCTGAAGCGTCTTCCAAGCCTCCATTCTTTCTTTCCAGAGGTCCGGTTCCTCCTGTTCCCCCGGGGCAGTGGGTTGCAGGAAGCCTGTTCTCCTCCTCCGTGTGCCCTCAGCAGACAGTCACCCCTCACTCCCCAGCCCCTGTGCTGGGCTCTGGGAGGAAGAGACAAGTAACTGTGTTCCCTGCCTCCCACCTGGGGTGGCCATGGGTTGGCCCCATGGGCATCAGAAGCCGCAGGCCAGTGGCCTCACCTGTGCTCGGGAAGCTGGTGACGGCAGCAGCAGGAGGCAGTGGAGCTGGCCAGAGGACCAAGGTGGAGCCCCCAGGCAGGCCGGGGGAAAGTGGCCTTGGCAGAGGGAGTCTGCAGCTAGGTCAATGGGGCTCTGAGTCTTTTAGGAGCTCAGTGAATTGGGGAAGCCCAGAAGAGAAGGCAGCATTCTCTGGACTCACTTTGGAGAAGATGGGATGAAGAAAATAAGGGCCAAAGAGAGAGTGAGGACCCCAGAGCCACACAGCTGGGTGAGAACAGATGGACCCAACTCAGTCTAGTCATCAGGTGACCAAACCCACCTGGACTGGTCAGGGCAGCCCTGGGGAGGACTAGAGCTGGGAGGGTGGACTCCATCACCAAGGGGAGGACTGCCAGTCTGCAGGGAGGACTGCCAGTCTGTGGGGAGGCTGCAAGGGGCTAGAGAGCAAGTGGTTCCTCTCTGAACCTCCGTTTCCTCTTTACGGGGTTGCCATGGTGAGGTGATGCAGCAGTGTGGGTGGGGCCTGAGTGGATGCAGAACTCGCCTTTGTCTGTGTCCCTTCCTTCTTTCCTGGCCTGTTTGTCTTCACCTTTTTGGGTTAGTCTGGGGAAACCCTGCAACACCCCCAGAAATCCTGAGTCCTGGGGTTTGACAATGACCCTGGCAGACTTCCAGTGTTCTGATTGGCTCATGAGATGGTCAGGGCACTGCTGGTGCAGAGGCCAGGGTTGGACAGGGCTAGGGGCCAGGGTGGGGTTGGAGATGGGTGGGGACTAGAGCTAGACTGGGGCCTGGTCAAACCCACCTGGACTGGTCAGGGCAGCCCTGGGGAGGACTAGAGCTGGGAGGGTGGACTCCATCACCAAGGGGAGGACTGCCAGTCTGCAGGGAGGACTGCCAGTCTGTGGGGAGGCTGCAAGGGGCTAGAGAGCAAGTGGTTCCTCTCTGAACCTCCGTTTCCTCTTTACGGGGTTGCCATGGTGAGGTGATGCAGCAGTGTGGGTGGGGCCTGAGTGGATGCAGAACTCGCCTTTGTCTGTGTCCCTTCCTTCTTTCCTGGCCTGTTTGTCTTCACCTTTTTGGGTTAGTCTGGGGAAACCCTGCAACACCCCCAGAAATCCTGAGTCCTGGGGTTTGACAATGACCCTGGCAGACTTCCAGTGTTCTGATTGGCTCATGAGATGGTCAGGGCACTGCTGGTGCAGAGGCCAGGGTTGGACAGGGCTAGGGGCCAGGGTGGGGTTGGAGATGGGTGGGGACTAGAGCTAGACTGGGGCCTGGGGTCCAGGTGAGGGGCTGGAGCTGTGGTTCAGGAACCTAGAGCCTAGGGCCATAGGGGTCTCTCCAAGCCTAATGCTCAAATGGCCTGAGAACCTCCAAGAGAGTTCTGGTAATTGCCTCTTCCAGCCGTGACACCAGAGACTATCTTACTTTCGAAAGAGATTTCTTTTATTCCCTCCTCCCTCTTATTTCATTTTTTTCAAATAAGGAGTTCATCCTGTGTTGGAGCCAAGAAGAGAGTTTAATGAAAATCGATGGAGAAATTAAACATGAACAGCGGGGAGGGAAGGACGGCTCAACTTCAAGTCTAAGAAGAGAACCATCAGTGATGAAGGATGGGGACACGGCTGCCTGTCTCGACGCAGCTCCCTTACCCTGTTCCCTGGGGCAGGTTCTTGGGATTGCCCTGACATCTGAAGGGCCAGGCTTGAGACAGGGAGGCCTGGACCCAGAAACCCTGGGCAGGAGGGAACTGGGTGGGGAGGCGCTGTCTCTCCAGCTGCTGTCTTACAGGAGTTTCTTTCCATTGCCTGTTTCTTGTAGGGCTGCAGGTGGTCAGAAATAAGTTACATCTGCAAAAAAAATCAACCAGTTTTTCTCATCTTTTTGCTCATTTGATCCACACAGTCATTTTACAGGGAAGGCACACAGAGATGGTTATGCCCATTTTACAGAAGGGAAAGTTGAGGCTACAAGGCATAAAGACACTGGCAGAGGCAGTGTTGTGTCTGACTCTTTGCGACCTCATGGACTGTAGCCTGCAGGCTCTTCTGTCCATGGAATTTTACAGGCAAGAATACTGGAGTGGGTTGCCATTTCTTTCTCCAGGGAATTTTCCCAACCCAGAGACTGAACCTGGGTCTCCTGCACTGCAGGCAGCCAGCAGGGAAGCATCTGAGCCATCAGGGAAGCCCCCAAGATGTGGAGATGGGATAGAATTAGGCACTCTGCCCTGCTCCCCCTGTCTTTGAGATTCACTCAGAGATTATGTAGGGGCCAGTATTGTCCAGACAGAAGAAGGCTCTGGTGGCCCCGGGTCTGCACCGCACTCTAAACCTGAGTTTGAAGAGGGCAGCCTCAATCTTGCATGTGGCAGCGGGGAAAGGCTCAGCTCAGCCGGGCCTCGGCTGGTTCCCATGCGCTGTGCAACAGCGTCACCTGGTGGACAAGAGCAGCAGCTGCCTCTGACATGCGGCCTTGTGCTGTCTTCTCTACTTGGCAAAACTGATCTGAACCAATAGTCAGGGCCACGATGTGTCCTGAATGTGGCCAGATTTGCAAATTCAAGGCAACAGAGTCTTCTTTTTACTAAAGCAGCTTCCTCCCGGGGGAGTTGGGAGATACATCTTGTAATCTAGTGTTAGTTGCTCAGTGGTATCTGACTCTGCAACGCTGTGGACTGCTAGGCCCCTCTGTCCATGGTATTCTCCAGGCAACAGTACTAGAGTGGGTAGCCATTCCCTTCTCCAGGAGATCTTCCTGGTCCAGGGATGAAGCCCAGGTCTTCTGAATTGCAGGCAGATTCTTTGCAGTCTGAACCACCAGGGATGCCCTCTTGTGATCTAACATGTCCCCAGCTTGCAGTCTTCCACAGTGCTTGTCCTATGCCTTCCTGGAGCAGAAGCCTTCCTAAACCCCCTAGTTCTCACTGCACAAAATCCACCCCTGTCCCCCACCCCCACCCCAAGCCCAGTACTAAAGCTGCCCTCTAAGCAAGCCATGTTCAGCACACTGTCCCTCCGGCACACAGACCCGGGTTGATGTCTGGCTTTCCGCCCACTCACTATGAGTTGACTTTGCCCCGCTCCAGCCCCGTGCCATCATGTGTAAAGCGCAGTGATAATCCCTGACTTGCAGACAGTGAGAGCCCAATGAGTCAACATACCATAAGTGCAAGCTGTTTTCCAATTCTTCCACTAACCATTCTCAGGGCTTCCCTGCCTGCAGCACCTGCCTAGGCTAGGCTGTCCCAGTGGAGTGGCTCAGCAGTACTTGCCGATGTCGGTCGATGCCCATCTCTGAATGGCCTTCCTGGTGGCCCTCTCCCTCTTGGAGCTCACACTGTCCTTGGTGCGTCTCTGAGAGCATGACCTATACCCCTGACCTCAGAGCACTGTCTAAGCTTCCCCACCAGCAGACACTGTCTCGCCCACTCCTTGGCCCATCAGGGAAGTGGCTTGCACACACAGATGAATAATTTTTGTTGCATGGATGAATAAATACAGTTGGAAGAGTTCCATTGGTGCATCCTTCCATTGCTGATGGCAGGATAGAGACTCAGAGAGGCAAAGTTCCTGCATCCCAGGCCCTCATTGTTAGCAGCAGGGCGGCACCCAGAAGGCTGGCTGCTGGCTACTTGCGGATATAGCCTGTGAGCAGTTCTGGGCCCCTGCGTGGGGTGGGGTGTGGGAGGGAAGACGTTGTAGATCCCTCGGCAAGGATGCACTGGCTGAAAGTCTCTGTGGGATTTGCCCTGAGCCCCTTTTTGTACCATCTGGCCCGAGTAGTCGGTTCCAGCTTCCTCTCCCCTCCCTTTCCCTCCCTCCTGTCACTCTGCGCCCAAGCTCTGGAGTCCGCAAACAGACCTTGTCTCCAGACTGGCAATAGTGCGGAGAGCCTGGACCAGCTCCTCCTTAGCTACTGGTTTGCTGGGAAACCACAGGGAACTTTCCTAAGCCCTGTAAGCCTTGGGGTTCTCATTTGCTGAGTGGAGAATCTGTTCTGCTGGTATCCTGTGCCCAGTGAAGTGATCTTGGAGGATGAACGTGTGAACACAACTTAGAAGGTGTTGAGCTGGCTGGGCTGGGGTTCTGGGGCCTCTTCCCTGCGGTCACTGTGTGTTGTCAGAAGGCAACTGGGCACCTCTCCCTGTGAGTTCATAGACTGTGCTTGAGAACCGTGTGTGTGTGTGTTTGTGTGTGTGTGTGTGTGTGTGTGTGTGTATGGTGGGTGAGGGGCAGTAAGCTCGGCAGGGTAAAACATCAGTAAAGTTCATTTCCTGGCTGTACTCCCACGTAATCTAGTGTGAGCAGGGAATCTGTCTGTAAGAATTCAGATGTAAACATGATGCTTGTGTTGGGGAGAAGGGAAGCTGTGCCACAGGGAAGTGAGGGCTGCTCAGGACCCTGGACGGTGGCAGAGGTGGGGCCTGTACCATCACGGGTTCCCCTGGGCTTCTGGAGCGGGGCCAGTGCCAATTCAGAGGCCAGCAGGGGAAGGAAGCTGCTGTAGCAGAGACAGTGAGAAGACAGGGAAGATAGAGTGTGGAGGTTTGGGGGCAGAATTTGACATGGGAGGACCCATTTCCTGGGAACAGCCTGGCACCAACAGCACAGAGGTGGAGGGGAACCAGGATCCACCTGGTGGGTACTCTGGTCACACACAGAGACAGAGACAAGGAGAGGGAGGAGTAATGAAAAGAGGAGGAGACACAGGGTAAGAGAGGAAGGGGCAATGGGAAGACCCACACAGTGAACACACAGTTTCCAAAGGAGTGTCTCGTTCTCCCTTGGGCTGCTTTGGTGGCTCAGAGGTTAAAGCGTCTGCCTCCGAAGCGGGAGACCTGGGTTTGATCCCTGGGTCGGGAAGATCCCCTGGAGAAGGAAATGGTAACCCACTCCAGTATTCTTGCCTAGAGAATCCCATGGACAGACAAGCCTGGTAAGCTACAGTCCATGGGGTCGCAAAGAGTCGGACACGACTGAGCGACTTCACTTTCTTTCACTTTGGGCTACTTTAAAAGTACAAATAATTAGTTTGGGAATTCCAGTAGTTAAGATTCTGCACTTTCACTGCAGGGGGTGTAGGTTTGATCCTGGCTGAGTACTAAGATCCCACGTACTGTGTGATGCAGCCAAAAAACAAAAACCAAATAATTAATCTGAAGCCTTGTGGGTAACTGGACATGCGGTGCCCTTCTCCTGGCCTGCTTGGGCATATAGTGATCTCTCATGGTGATTTTAATTTTCATCTCACTGACAAGTAATACTTTTGAGCTATTCTTCCATATCATTTCCAAGCATTTAATGTAGCTTTTCAAACCCAAAAGGGTAGTGTCTTCAGATGGCAGCTCTTAAAAGGCCCACCGACCCTATGTTTCAACTTACATGTTCATAAAATTCGTTGACAATGCCTTCTGTCCATTTTAATGCAAGCTTCAAACTTTTGTTGGGCCAGTTATATCTGCCAGTTTGCATATCTAGCATACTAAGGGGAGATCATTTTCATTACTCCATTCTATACCATTATTATTTAGGTCATTGACCTATCATTGAAAAAACAGAATTATTTTCCTGCTCCTGAGGGAGCAGGAGACTTTTGTTGTTGTTTCTTTGGCTGCATTGTGTGGTTTGTGATTTTGTAGCATCTTACTTCCCTGACAAGGGTTTGAACCCTCACTCCGGCTGGTAAAAGCCTGGAGTCCTAACCACCGGACTGCCAGGGAATCCCCCAACTTTTGGTTTTTTACGAAATTATCTTAAATTGTTTCCTGCCCTTCAGACAGGAAGGAATTTGAATAAATGCTTCATTTAATTGGTTTGTGCCATGACATGTGCCTCTGTGGGTTAAATTTTCCTTTGAAGTGTGATTAACAATTTTGTTTCAATGGAAGTAGAGCACTATATAAGCAGAACAAACCATGGGTTTCAGTATTTGTGATTACTGCAAAAAATTGTAACTTGTGTATATGATATGTTATATACATTAATATATATAATAACATATACATATGTGCACATATATATACACACATGCAAAACCAAGGGCTTCCATGGTGGCTTAATGGTAAAGAATCTACCGGCAGTGCAGGAGCTTCAGGAGACTCGGGTTCGATCCCTGGGTTGGGAGGATCCCCTGGAGAAGGAAATGGCAACCCGTTCCAGTACTCTTACTTGGAGAATTCCATGGACAGAGGAGCGTGGCAGGCTATAGTTCATGGGACTGCAGATTGTTGGACGTGACTGAAGCAACTGAACACTCACTGACCATTTGGTTATCTTCTGTGAAATGTCTGTTTGAGACTTTTGCCCATTAAAAAAAATGAATTGCCTTTTTCTTATTGATTTACAAGCTTAAAAATATGTATTCTACATAAAACCCTTTGTCAGATATGTGCATTAAGAATACATATTCTCAGTCCATGGTTTGCTTTTTCATTTTCTTAGTGGTGTCTTCAGATGGATAGAAATTAACTTTGATAAAGCCCAATTTATCGATCTTTTCTTTTATAGTTAGTGTTTCTTGTCTCCATTTAAAAAAGGTTTATGTTCCCCCAAATCATGAAAAAATTCTCCTATATTTTCTTCTAGGAGCTTTATTATTTAACCTTTTACATTTAGTTCAATGGTCTATTTTAAATTACATTTTTTTGATGTTCAAGATTCAGTGTTTTTCCATATGATATCCAATGGAGTCAGCTGCTGCTGCTGCTGCTAAGTCGCCTCAACCGTGTCCGACTCTGTGCGACCCCATACCCGGCAGCCCACCAGGCTCCGCCGTCCCTGGGATTCTCCAGGCAAGAACACTGGAGTGGACTGCCATTTCCTTCTCCAATGCATGAAAGTGAAAAGTGAAAGTGAAGTCACCCACCATTTATCAAAAAGATAATATTTTTCACCGCTGAATTAAAGTGGTACCTTTGTTGTAGGTAAAGTAATGACACGGCTATGTCTGTTTTTGGACTATTTTTCTGTTCAGTTAGTCTTTTTGTCCAGCCTTGTACCAATATGGCCTTGGCTGAGTCCCTATAATCTAAATAATTTTTCATATTTGGTAGTATATATCCTCTAATATTGTTCTTATTTAAAACTTTATTGGTAATTCTAAGTTTTATGCTTTTCTATATATAATTTAGAATCAACTTGTTACTTTCTTCAAAGAAAGACACCTGCAGAGACTTTGATTGAAATTTCTTTAAATTTGTAAATAAATTCAGGAAAAGTTGACATCTTAGACAGTATTAGGTATTACTGTCTAAGATGTACTTAGGGTATTCCAGTCAATAAATGTATACCTTCCTACTCTCTCTCAGCAATGTTTTGAGTTTTCAGTATTGATATCTTACACATTTTTTAGATTTATTTCTAGATATGTTTTTAGGCTAATGTGTGTTATTTGAATTTTTATTTTCTAATTATTGATGATATATAGAAAATATAATTTTGAATATTGTATCTAATGATCTTGCTGAATTCACTTATTAATTTTAGTGGTATATAGATTCTTTGGGACTTTATACAGATTTGGATTACGTACATTGAAGAAGAAGTGAGTGCTCAGTCATGTCTGACTCTTTTGTGATCCCATGGACTGTAGCCTGCCAGGCTCCTCTGTCCATGGAATTTCCCTGGCAAGAATATTGGAATGGGTTGCCATTCCCTTCTCCAGGGATTGAACCCACGTCTCTTGCATCTCTTGCATTGGCAGGCAGAGTCTTTACCAACTGTGCCACAGGGGTACAATCATGTCATCTGTAAATTATGACAGTTTCACTTCCTCGTTTGGAGTCATTTTACCTTTTTATTTCTTTCTCTTGTATTACCTAGGCCCACTGTAAAGTATTAAGTAGCAGTGGTGATAATAGCTATCTCTGTCTTGATACAGATTTCAGGGGGAATGCTTTTGGTATTCATTCACTTTTTCCTTAAGTGTGGCATTATCATTTTAAGGACTAGAATACTGAGGCTTAGAGAAGATGAATAACTTGCCCATTTCATCAGGTCAGCAGTTAACACAGTTGAGTTGTGAACCCAGGATTTTCTTACTTCTAGCTCCCACTGTACCATCGCTACCTCTAGAAGAGTGGGCTGAACCCAGGATCTCTGCTAGAGTCACTTGAGGAAGCTTGAAAATATTGATGACAAGACTCCATCCCAGACCAGCTAAATCAGAACTTCTGGTGGTGAAGTGGAGGCATTACTGTTATAACAATTCCACAGACGATCCTGATCATCTGAGAACCAGGCAGGTAACCACTGACCTAGCAGAACTTTGATTCAGTTCAGATTCCAGCTGAGCCAGGAGTGCCTTGTGGAAAACCTGGTGCTTTCATATCAGCACATGCCTAGCAACCTTCACCCAAAGGGAAGCACACTTTTTCTTAGTGACCTTTGAAACTTTCTCACAAACTCGACTCCTTCTACCACCAAATGCCTCCAGAGCATCTTTTCAACAATCTGCTTTAAGGAAAATCACTTGCTTGATGGGGAAATTATTTTCTACTTATATTCTTAAGTGATTTAATTCTTGATTTCTTTCCGCCTCAATAATTCACCTCTTTCTTCATCACTGACTTGGCCGCCAAACTGGTTATATAATCCCTTTCATCCACTGTTCCATTCCCTATTTCAGACTCATATTTGTTTTTGTCTGATTTGGCACTTGACTTTTAATCGAAGATTCTTGTTTGAAAGAGTAAAAGAGGATGAGTGGGGTCTGGGTATGTTCATTTGGGAGGAAGATTAAATTCTCCTCCTGAAGGTGTGTTTTTCTTTCTATTGGGCTCCCAGCTCTCCCACCACTACTTAAAACAAACATGTTACTTTATAAAGTAAGCCTTTAACCCCTTACTTTGTTCATAGACTTTGTCCTGAACTTTGCCCTCATCTGGTTTATATCCCACATTCAGATCCTGCTTCTGACCTGTGGGCTCAATTATTCCACCAAATACTTTGCCCTGTCCCTTGGCCCATACTTGACCTTGCTTCCTCGGATGTGACCCTGCTTCCCTCTCTGACTGTGATTGGATTTTCCCTTTAGCTGTACCTTGGATATGCAGATCTATCAATGAGCAGGATTCCAAGTTCTTTGTGGTTCCCACTTGTCTTTTGTTTTTTTTTTTGTTTTTTTTCTGCAGGCTTCTTGTGTCCAAGTGGACAGAAAGGTGAAGGAGGAAATTCGGGGGTTCTTTAGGTCATGCTCCCATTCCACCCCACAGCTGTTAATAGCTGCTTTCACATGATTCTGTTGATCTGTTACAACAAGCAACTCCTGACTTTCCCTAAAAATGAAACATGCGAAAAGGAATTAGAAAGTAGCAGGCAAGCGCCGGTGATGCATGATGGGCCTTTGTATACTGGCCCATGTCCCTTAGAGGTTCACGGAAAAGCCACTGTCGCTGCTTTTCTGAAGGGAGGACATTGCTCATAAATCGGATGTGATGTGTACAGTACACTTGGATTCCTCAAGGGCATGGTTTCCACACTCCTTCTCCCACCTCCCAGGGAGACTTTCACAGTCTGCCTGTTCCCTCTTCATCCAGATTCAGGGTGCATCAGTCCTACAACCCAAGTAGTGACCAGGCCAGACCATCCTCAGCATCACCTGAATGCCATCCCATGAGGAAAGCTTGTCACCAGGCCCAGCCCAGCCCACTCTGTGTAAAAGCTAATTACCTCTAAGTGCTTCCAGCAGCAGTCTCTGTAGGGATGTGAAAGTGCTTTGATTAGATTGTTTTCTTGGCATCATTTAATTCAAGACTGAGGTTGGGAAGCGGGTGTTTGGGGATGGAGGCTCTCCAGAAATGGGACCAGTGTTGGAGGGAACTGGTCTCATGCTGGGCTACTCCTGGGCCCACCATAGGAGCTGAGTTGAGCAGCCCCTGCTGACCTGGCCCTCTTGCCAGCCTCTTCCTTTGCTGCCCATGTCAAAGGCTCCACAGAGGGGCCACAGGGCCAGGAGAGGGGGAACCAGGATGGGAGTCTCGGCCTTGGCATCACCTTGCTTCATGGTCTGAGCAATCTCTTCCCCTCCCTGGGCCTCTGTTTCCTGATCATTCAGCCCACACTTCACAAGCTGAAGTTGTCTGTCAGGCCTCAGCTGCCTACTAGACACCAGAGAAGATTCAGTGCAGGAGCTGCTCCAAGTGCAGGGATGGGCATGTAAACTAGGCATTTACCAACACGGTAGGACTTCCCAGGTGGCTCAGTGGTAAAGAATCCACCTGCCAATGCAGGAGGCACGGGAGATGCAGGTTTGATCTCTGGGTCAAAAAGATCCCCTGGAGAAGGAAATGGCAACCCACTCCAGTATTCTTGCTTAGAGCATCCCATGGACAGAGGAGCTTGGCAGGCTATAGTCCATAGGGTCACAAAGAGTTAAACATGACTGAAGCAACTTAGCACACACGAGCCAACATGGTAAGTGCTCTAGTTGTGGGCAGATCGGAGTGTGTGGAGGACAGAGATCTTCTGACTGGGGGAGGAAGGCGCATGTTCACCGAAGAGATGATTTCTTACCTGGGTCTGAGAGGGAGTGAGGAGGGAAGGCAGGGAAGAGGAACACTTCAGCTGTAAGTGAACTGAGTTTGAATTGTCTATGAAATATCTGGGAAAATTAATTTTGGAACTGAACGTAAAGAGACCCAGTAGCAGGTTGGAAATGTGTATGTGGATCTTGGGAAGCTTTCCCAAGATCAGGTCAAAGCTGGCGGGCTAGGCTTGATGGTCCCTATAGTGAGTCATTAAGGTCACTTGGGTTTGAGAGGTGTTGCTGACGTGGTCCAGAGTGGGCTGACGGCAAAATCTGGGGTTAAGAACCAGTTAGCTAGGAGGAGATGGGCCCCAAAGTGGGTATCGTGGAGGCCCAGGAAGAGGAGAGGCCCAGATGGAGAGAGTTCTCAGCAGGGGGAGGTAATTCAAAAGGCCGAAAAAGAGAGGAATGGAGAGGCTGGGCTTTGCACCAGTCAAGTTCCCCAGTTCATTTACGTGTATGACCTCTCTCTTTCGCTTCTCCCTCTCCCACCTGTTTCTCTTTGGTTTCCATCTCTCTCTTCGTTCCGACTGATCTTTGTACCAGTCTGCCTAGTTCAGCATCGGTCACAATGCAATGCTCAGCTGCTGCTTGCTGAACATTAGAGATGCATGTACTTTTTCTCTCAGTTCCCTTCTGAGGAGCGTAATTGTTCACCTTATTGTTCCTGGTTGGGCATTAATACAGGAGTCACTGACCTTCGCAAAATTCTAGGTTGTCAAGCCAATGAGAAAACTCGCAGGCCTCAATCCAGAGAGCTGAGGTTCCCCACGGGGTCACAACCTCAGAGGAGCCTGCAGAAAGGAGCCCTGGAGAGAAGTCCAGGTGGGAGACCTAAGCCAGGGTAGGGAAGGTGAAGGGACTCAGGGCCCCAAGTCTAGGAGAGATGACTGTACCTGCTAGAAGGGGCTGAGGTGGAATGACGGTGCCACCCTGTGGCGGGCACTGCATATGCAGCTCTTAGTTAATCCCAGAGTTCAGCACCCTTTGGGGTTTATCCATTTTATTTATTTTATTATTTTTTTCAAGTTTTATTGGGAGTATAGGTAGGGTTGCTAAGAGAGCAACACGACTGAGCGACTTCCCTTTCACTTTTCACTTTCATGCACTGGAGAAGGAAATGGCAACCCACTCCAGTGTTGTTGCCTGGAGAATCCCAGAGACAGTGGGCCCCCGTCTATGGGGTCGCACAGGGTTGGACACGACTGAAGCGACTTAGCAGTAGCAGCATAGATACAATCTTAGACTGAGTTAGTCTGAATCAATCTAAACTCTGTACCTTAAGGAGTTATTATTATGATGTAGACTTCTCTCTTGTCACATCACAACTATGATTTTTTTTTAATTTTATTTTTATTTTATTTTACTTTACAATACTGTATTGGTTTTGCCATATATTGACATGAATCTGCCACGGGTGTGTGTGTGTGTGTGTGTATATATATATATATATAGAGAGAGAGAGAGAGAAAGAGAGAAAGAGAGAGCACTTCCCTGGTGGCTCAGATGGTAAAGAATCTGCCTGCAATGCAGGAGGCCTGGGTTCGATCCTCTTGGAGAAGGAAATGGCTACCCACTCTACTATTCCCACCTGGAGAATTCCATAGACAGAGAAGCCTAGTGGGGTGCAGTCTGTGGAGTCACAAAGAGTCGGACATGACTGAGAGGCTCAAAGTAGGTACCAAAATCGTCCAGCTAGTAAATATGGAGGCAGGATTCAGAACAGCTAGGTGTGACTCCAGAGGCTGTGCATTTTCTGAGACTATAGGAATTGGTTCAGACACAAACCCACAGCCCAGTGGTGGGGGAAGGGCCTCCTGATGATGAGCTGGACTGAAGTTGCTGAGATGGTGATGGATATGGAGATCAGTTTCAGTTGGTGGCCGCTTGCTAGCAGGAGGCCACGTGACCAGTCACTGGCATCAGAGCCAGAAGCCTGGGAAACTGACCCAGTCAACAATTCAGGGTCACTGTCCAGGGGTCAGGAATCTGTGGGATCCAGTTATACGTGCTGTCATGACAGTAGATGTGCCTAGATGTGAGCTCTGAAGGGGGTCTCCCTCCCCATTCTGGGGAATCTGGGGTGCGGGCCTTAAGTCAAAGTGGCTTCCGGGAGGTCTTCCCGGAAGTCAGGTTGTACAATGGTCATTTGGGGATGAGTCACTTGCCCCTGCCCCTCTGCTCCAGTACACAGCCTGGCACTCAGCATGCACTCAGGGAGGCTGTGCTCAGTGGGTTTGCCAAGTGGGAGTCTGGGCTGGTGAGCAGGCCCTTGGGGACTATCCATTCCCTGACCTCTCTAGTGTATTCAGATTGGCCCATCTCCCTGAACCTGCTGGGGATTAGGTCTGAATCTAGTTTGGGTCTGACCAGCATTCCCAGCTGGGGCTGGGATGCAACTCCATGTGCATCCAAGATGAGATTAGGGAGTTGGACTGGCTGAGAGTCCCCCACTAGAGACCCTGTTGCTCTCTAGCCTTGGATGGTGCTGAAAGCGGGGAGGCGATAAGCTTACGAGGTGCCTTAGGTTGCAGGAAGAGGGCGGCTTCCCGTTTCTAGGCCCAGAGCAGCCCCCGTTTCTTCCCTGGGCCCAGGTGAGGTCCCTCCCAGAGGGCCTGTTAGCCAAACACCTGGCAGGAGCCCAGTCCTGTGGGGACTGCTGTCTGCTGTTTGCTCTCTTTTATTGAGCACATCCAGGTAAGTTTTATTGCGGACTGTTCCCCAGGCTCCTGTTTCCACATTTGTCTCTTTTGAGTCTGAGATTGCCAAAGGCTTTCACTGCTAATGGCCCTTAGGGCTCCCAAGAGCATTTAAGGGAGGCCTAGAACATGACTGGGTAATTAGTCAGACTAAATGCAGCCCCTGGAGTGTGGCTGAAGCTGAGTGGCAGGAAGTAATGGTGTGGGGACAGGAGCCCAGGCCCAGGGCAGCTGCACCGGCTTTGCCTCACCCACCTCACCTCACCTGCCTCTGTCCCTGCCTTGCCCCTCCCCGCCCTGAGCCCGAACAAGGGAAGGTCTCCCTGGCCCTTGAAGGCAGGGTCCCCAGGCAGGTGGGTGTCCTGGGTCATCTGAGGAGTACTGCTGAGCTGACCTTGGCAAGTTACTGCCTCTTTTTCTCTGAACAAGTCTCACCTGTTCACCCTTGCTGGAGGCTGACCTCAGGGGTCACTTCTCAGAAGGCAGCACAGCATGACGCCTCTTCAAAACCTTGGGCTTTGAGACCAAGCCGTTTTGGTTCAAATCCCAAAGCAACTGGTTTTAAAGTCTGTGATCTGGAGTAAATCAATGAACCTTTGTGTGTCTCAGTTTCTTCATCTTTAAATCGAAGATAATGATAACACTGACCTCAGAAGGTTATTAAAAGGATGAATGATATAATAACACATGCACTGTGTATCATAGCACTGACCTCGGAAG
Source organism: Oreotragus oreotragus (assembly GCA_006410675.1). NCBI lineage: Eukaryota > Metazoa > Chordata > Mammalia > Artiodactyla > Bovidae > Oreotragus > Oreotragus oreotragus. The sequence continues at coordinate 176,408 of SJYX01018892.1, forward strand.
GCGGTTATGAGGATTAATGGTGTAATAACACTTGCACAGTGGTAGCGGGCATATATTAAGCTCTCAAGAAGTTACAGTGCCAAGAGCAGGTCTGACTGAAGCACAACTTGGGGGGTTGACGTCTTTCTCTGGCATTCAGGTCCCCTGTGCCCAGGTTTGCTTCTCTCTGGTGGGGCAGAGAGAGCAAGGCCTCTGTAGGGGAAGGTGGTGGAGGATAAGATGGGGGAAAAGGATGCTGAGCTCAGCCCGCTGCTGTGACCTAAGGAGGGGAGGGGGGAGCCAACATTTGTCAAGCATCTTTTCTGGCTCCAGCATCTCCTGCTTCATCTCTTTAACTCCTCACACCTTGTTGGTGGATGAGGAAACAGAGTCTCAGAGAGGCTGAGTGACCGAGCAGGAGGGAGCGAGGAGGGGCGCTTAGGGGTGTGAGATTCCTAAGGGACTGTTCTTTCTACTAGAGCTCGCTGCGGTGGGCGCCCTGGTCTAGCCCCTGGACACCTGCTGATGCCTGCTATCTAAGAAGCCCGTGGGCAGTCCCTGATCTCTCTGGAGCCAAAGGATAAGCCCCCAGAGCCCCTGGGGATCCAGTCTGGGACGTGAGTCTGTTTCCTTACTGTCGTGAGCATCTGCTGTCTCTCTGCTTGCAGGTGGATGGCGTTCTGTGCTTGGCTGACATTTTGACTGACAACAGCCACTCAGAAGCCACGCGGGCCGAGGCTGCGGCCGTGGTGGCCCAGGTCACCTCCCCACACCTGCCCTTCACCCAGCACCTCAGCAGCTTTCTGGAGAGCATGGAGGAGATCGTGACAGCTCTCGTTAGTGAGTCATCGGGGTGAGGGGGTGCTGTGGGGTGAGGGGGGCCTTGTCATGGTTGTCTTCAGAAAAGGCTCCCTGGGCCCCCTCACTATACCCCACACAACTCCTCCACAGAGATGACATGTGCCAAATCCCAGCGGTTAAGGATCAGAGTCAGACTTGAAAGAGCTTTGTTGTCAAGTCTTCTATTAGAATGCTTGCAGCCCTCTGAGAAACTATAAGCACTGACATGAGTTCAGGCTAGGATTAATCAGCCTTTCTGGGTGGAGATCAGGACATGCCCCAGGGAAGCGTGGGGACTCCAATGTTGAGGTTCAGATCCTTGGCCAGAGAGACTCTGATGGGCTTTGTTCCTGAAATTTCCCATCTGTAGTACCCGGGGGATGTGGCAGCAATGCCTGGGGACAAGTGGCTTCTCAGAGAGCAGCCATTCCCCCCACCTGCTGCTGCAGCCCCAGCCTGGCCTCGTTCCCTGGGGCCCTGAGAGCTTTGGCTCTTCTGGAGTCCCCTGTTAGATGTGTATGTTCCTGGCAGGAGAATCAGAGCCTGATATCCAGAATATACTCTTTCTGCAAAACTGCAGAAACTAGAACTCACCTGGAGAGCAGTCCTCAGGAAATTTGTTTTGCAAACCACACCCTTTAAGTGCTGGTGCCGTTGTGTATTTCTATTTCAATCCCTCTCTCTGTCACTGTCTCTATATCTGTATCTTATTGAAATAATGAAAACTGATTTCATCAGATAATGTAGGGTTGGTGTCAGGGCACTTGGGCTTGGATTTTTAACTTTGATTCATCCATCTGACAAAGAGCTCTTGATCGGTAGCCCTGGGCAGCCTATGTGGGATTCCGCCCCTCACTTGCCGTATTGCATTCCAAAGCTCCCTTTATGGTGTTCCCACTGTAGGAAACAAGGGGTAAGGACCCGTTTCTCCCAACGGTTCTCCTAGCTTTAGGATTTTCAGCTCTCTAAGTACTTTGCACTCGGGAGCTCTTAGTTAGAGTTGACTTAATGGCTGATTCTAGTTTCTCTGGTCACGGCAGCTCCAGGCCAGGGTAGGAGAAATCAACTTGTTAAATATCCACATTGATTCAAAGCTGAGAAAATACAGAAGCCGATTGTTGAAAAGCCTTGGCTGGAGAGAACTCAAGAGATCACGCCCACCCTATAAGAGAAGAAACCTAGGCTCAAAGTGGGTGAGAAACTTTCCCAAGGCCACGTAACAGTGTTAGAATTCCCTTCTGCCAAGGGTGTTATATTCAGGCATGCACCAGAGCCCAGCAGGAAACATAAATGAGGTGAAGAAGCCAAGTGGAAGGAGAAAATAAGGAGATTTTGAGTCCTGTATTGAATTTAAAAGCATGTGCGGTGGATGTTGTTTTTCATTCGCTCAGTTGGGTCCGATTCTTTTCGACCCTATGGACTGCAGCACACCAGGCTTCCCTGTCCTTCACTATCTCCCGGAGTTTGCTCAGATTCATGTCCACTGAATCGACGATGTCATCCAACCATCTTATCCTCTGTCAAGCCCTTCTCCTCCTGCCTTCAATCTTTCCCAGTATCAGGGTCTTTTCCATTAAGTAGTCAAAGAGCTTCAGCTTCAGCATCAGTCCTTCCTTCCAGTGAATATTCAGGGTTGATTTCCTTTAGGATTGACTGGTTTGATCTCTGGATTCACTTCTGCCAAGGGTGTCACGCTCAGTCATGCACCAGAGCTTGGCAGGAAACATAAATGAGGTGAAGAGGCCAGATGGAAGAAGAAAATAAGGAGATGTGAGTCCTGTACTGAATTTAAAAGCATCTGCAGTGAATAAAGAGAGGCAATCACTGATAAACTCCGGTTGATTGTTGCCATATAGGAAAGAGCAATTTTAAAAAAGACAAAAATTCTAAGGTTTATAGAAAATCTCCCAGTCTATAAATGATAGAAAATAATAAATCAAAACATATATATGCCAAGTGACCTTTCACTATTGCCATATGTCTATGCCAGCTTCTTTGCCTGGTCTGGATTTCTCCCCAGAGAAGAGTTTCCTTATTTATTTTGCCCTGATGAAGATACACTGTGGACTCGGCTCTGAGAATCAGCAGATGGGATGTATCTTCTGGGCAGGTAGCCAGAGCTCTGTTATTTGGTGGAAAATAGTCCTTCAGTTTCTTGCCATTCCCTGGAAACATTTATAAATGAGTCACTGGGATCCTCAATTTAATCTTTCTAACACATCCCAGGTGACTCAGCCTGTAGCTCAAATAAATGTGCATCAAAATTAAAAGGCACTTAGACAGTTGTGTTAATAATTGCTATGTCTGCAGCAATGGTGATGGTGTTAAGAATGAGGGTAGGTATTTGAGCTAGAAGAAATTGTAGCAAAGTGGGCTATGGATTGTGTGATCGCACCCCAAACCCTGGACACAGGCAGGTGGCCTGGAAGGGCTGGCCCTAGCGGTTCCCCCCAGATCAGAAGAGAAAGCCATCATTGTAAAGGGGTGGTCACAGAGTTCTTATTTGTTGCTGTTGTTCAGTTGCTCAGTCATGCCCAACTCTTTGTGACCCCGTGGACTGCAGTTCACCAGGCTTCCCTGTCCTTCACCATCTTCTGGAGTTTGCTCAAACTCATGTCCATTGAATCGGTGATGCCATCCAACCATCTCATCCTCTGTCACCCCCTTCTCCTCCTTCCTTCAATCTTTCTTAGCATCAGAGTCTTTTCCAATGAGTTAGCTCTTCGCATCAGGTGGCCAAAGTACTGGAGCTTCAGCTTCAGCATCAGTCCCTCCAAAGATAGAGTTCTTAATTCCTTGGCTAATGTGCAGCCCAGGGAGGTTAGATCAAGATGCTAGGTCTCGTTGTGGTCACATCTGGGCTGTGGGGAGCAGTGCTGTCCGGAGGGTAGGCATTGCCTTCTCGATAAAGATGAAATAAGATCTGCAGGAGCATCACTGGAAATGAAGCAAAGAAGCCTGGAGACAAGAGGCGGCCTAGACTATAGAATGAGTGGGGAGTTTGGGGTCAGGCAGACTTGGATTTTATTCTCAGTTCAGTTCAGTTCAGTCACTCAGTCGTGTCCGGCTCTGCGATCCCATGAATTGCAGCACACCAGGCCTCCTTGTCCATCACCAACTCCCGGAGTTTACCCAAACTCATGTCCATCGAGTCAGTGATGCCATCCAGCCATCTCATCTTCTGTCGTCTCCTTCTCCTCCTGCTCCCAATCCCTCCCAGCATCAGGATCGTTTCCAATGAGTCAACTCTTCACATGAGGTGGCCAAAGTATTGGAGTTTCAGCTTCAGCATCGGTCCTTCCAATGAACACCCAGGACTGATCTCCTTTAGGATGGACTGGTTGGATCTCCTTGCAGTCCAAGGGACTGTCAAGAGTCTTCTCCAACACCACAGTTCAAAAGCATCAGTTCTTCAGTGTTCAGCTTTCTTCACAGTCCAACTCTCAACCCCCCAAATTACCATTAACCCTCAATTCCACAGTTTTGGGAAAATCAGTGGACATTTGATTTCCTTCATCTGTTCCTTCATTTATAAAATTGTCACATAAAGTTGGGTTATTGTGAGGATGGAATGAATTAGTGAGATAAAGAGTGCACAGCAGGGCCTGGCACAGAATAAACACTTGATCAGAGGTGGCTATTGCTACTAGCTTCTCTGAGTCTCAGCTTCTACATTGTAAATGGAAGCAACTACTTTCTGCCCTAAAGGTGCTCAGAAATTAATGGCACTGTGTAAAGCACACTGCAGGGGGTTCAACTAATGCTATTTTCCGGCCCTTTATAGGCAGGGGACAGAAACTGCTTTCACTAGAAGGTGCCAAGAGGTGCCAGTTCTAATATCAGAACCTAAAAGCAGATTCTTTTGGAAGGAAGAACTAGAGAGCAGGATAGAACACAGCTCAGCTCTTCCCAGTATGGCTTCTTTTCCTGTACTTTCATAGAGGTACTGTCAGTAGGAGGGGATGTGGACCCAGGGAGACCCTTGATTAGTGGTCATGTTGTATCTGAGGGTCAGAAGTCAGATCCATTCGGATGGGTGGGCAGCACCGTGGACCCCTTTATGCCTTCTCCAAGGCAGGAGCCCATGGGGGAATGTGTTAGGTGGTGGAGGGGTGCAGGTTGGGGTGGCCCTCTCTTTCTCAAAGAACCTGCCAGAATACTGAAGTGGGTAGCTTTCCCCTTCTCCAGGGGATCTTCCCAATCCAGGGATTGAACCCAGGTCTCCCACATTGCAGGTAGATTCTTTACCAGCTGAGCTACAAGGGAAACCCAAGAATACTGGAGTGGTAGCCTATCCCTTCTCCACGGATCCTCCTGACACAGGAATCGAATTGGGGTCTCCTGCATTGCAGGCAGATTCTTTACCAACTGAGCCATCAGGGAAGCCTCAAAGAACCTTTAATACGATTACAGATGGTAATTGGGGGGATATGATTAGGATTGGGTTATGGCTCCTAAAATCAGTGAAAAAGAGCCTGACATTCAGGGACATGATGTAGGACTTTTATGCAGCTAGGTGATTCTTATGCTGGGACCCAAAGGAAATCCCGAAACTGTGCTGATGACAGTTGGAAAAGCAGTGTTTTTATATTTTAACTTCAGCTTCTCCCTCAAGGCTAACTTAGCAGCAGTCTAGTGCACGTTACTAGAGACACACATGGACTAGAGCTCTTTCCTGCCCCAGGGCCTTTGCACATGCTGTTCCTTTGGCTTGGAACATGCTCTTTCCCCCCACATATTCTCATGACCGTTCATTTTCACCCAAAGTCTCAGTAGGAAAGTCACTTTCTTAGGGAGACATTTCTTCCTCACCCAATGGGCCTCTAAGACAAGTGCTGATTCTCATCTTAGCACTTGTTTTATTTCCTCCCTCGTATTTACTAGACTTTGCAGTTATATATATCAACTTTTTAAAACTTTGTTTTCTCTTGCCCAGTTGTTTAGTCACTAAGTCGTATCCAACCCCTTGCGACCCCAGGAACTGCAGCATACCAGTCTCCCCTGTCCTTCACTATCTCCTGGAGTTTGCTCAAACTCATGTCTATTGAGTCAGTCATGGCATCCAACCATCTTATTCTGTCACCCACTTTTCCTCCTGCCCTCAATCTTTCCCAGTATCAGGCTCTTCTCCAGTGAGTCAGCTTTTTGCATCAGGTGGCCAAAGTATTGGAACTTCAGCTTTAGCATCAGTCCTTCCAATGAATATTCAGGGTTGATTTCCTTTAGGATTGACTGGCTTGCTCTCCTTGCTGTCCAAGGGACTCTTAAGTATTCTCCAGCACCACAGTTGAAATCATCAATTCTTTTAGGATATAAGCTTAACAGGGGCAAATATCTGATCTGCTGTGTTCACCAGTCCATATGAAGACGGTAGAGTGCCCAGTACCCAGTGTCCACTCAGTAGATACTTGTTGGATGAATGAGTAATTAGAATGCACATATCAGGTTGCAAATGCCGGCTCTGCAACTAATATAGAAAGATACATCTCCCTCTTCACTAACTACTTTTTTTTTTCATCTGTAAAATGGAAATTGTAACAGCTTTCCCAAATTTCTCCCAGAGCTATTGTGGGAACCAGATGAGGTAACTGATATGAAAGCACTTGGCAGTGAAGCTGTTTCGTTCCTCTTCACCATCTAGAACTGTGCCAAGAGGCCTCGTCTGGGGAAGTCTTCCTGCTGGCCTCGGCGGCCCTTGCCAACATCACCTTCTTTGACACGATGGCCTGTGAGATGCTCCTGCAGCTGAATGCCATCCGCATCCTCCTGGAGGCCTGCAGCGACAAGCAGAGAGTAGACACACCTTACACCCGGGACCAGGTGAGCTGCTCGGGGGAGCCATGTCTGGAACCTGTAAGTGTGAAGGCAGAGGGCGGGAGACCAGGGCTTAAGTTCTGGAGTCAGCATGGCCCGCAGCACACAGTCAGTGCTGTTAGTCATGTTCCTGGGGAAGGTGAAGGAATGTGCTCTCCAGCATTGTGCCCTTAGAGCATCTCCACAAGCCTTGTGCCCTTAGAGCATCTCCACAAGCCCACTGCTCACCCTCTTTCCCATCCCAGCCTCTAGAGGACCTTCCTCCATCTCCATCTGTCCATCCTAGGAGGCAGAGAGGCAGTGGGAAGATCCCTGGACCTCCTCTAAAGGTCTGTGTCCAGACATGTGGGCTCCTGCCTGTCTGATCTTGTACCTGCTGTGAGTTTCTTCCTTTCTTGGCCTCCAAGAAACAGGGTCTTGGAGCAGACCCTTGATTCTGGACCTCAGCCCCTGTAGCAGTCTCTCTCTCTCTCTTTTTTTTTTTTTTTTTTGTATATTTGAGTTCCATGAAAAGTTTTGTTTGGGGAAAAATGATTTTACTACTATATATGTTTGAAAATACTGAGTAAGGGGGTTTTCAAGGTCCTTTGCGCTCTGAGGTTATGGGAGTCTGTCTTGTCCCACCTCTGCTGTATTCAGCCTCTGATTTCCCTATCGGAGGTGGAGGTGGTGGATCTGGTACATTTTTGTTCTCTGTAAATCCCACCAGGTGCCTGAGCTCTGTGTCAGATGATCCTCTAACCTCATCCTTGTCTGTGTCCCAGATCCCCAGTCCTACCTGTTTCTTCCACCCCTGCTGCCTGGTCAAAGCTGCCACAACTTCATGTGCCAGCTCCCACCCCAGCAACTCTGAGAAAGCCTTCCCAGACAGCCCTGGCTATCTGGGATCTTCCTTTCCTTGAAGGCCACACCTCACAATGCAGTGTTGACTGTTCCAGTGATATTTATTCTTTTCTAGTTCTTTCATGTCAGTTTATCCCCCTGAGGGCATGGTCCATGTTCTGTACTTCCCCAGGATTTCTCAGGCTCCTGGCCCAGAGTGGGTACCCTTGATGCGTTCTGTAAATGCTTGTCTAGGACGTGAAAGGGAAGAAGCAGGGTGGTACTTCATCAATTCTTTCTTGTCTTGAGAATCCCCTGTGGAAAGGAAGCCACAGAAATCCCCATTCAGAGAGAACTCGAGTATACAAGCATTTGCATATGAGGGTTCTACTAATGCTGTGAGGCTGGCAGTATCCGCCCCATTTTATAGATAAGAGTACTGAGGCTTAAGAGAGTATCTCCCATATCATAGGGCTTGACAATAGCCAGCACTAAATCCTGGCCTGACATAGACCTTGGTCTTTGACTCTTATCTGCTGTTGTCTCTGAAAATGAAGAGGAAATAGTGGGACTATGGGGTCAGACTGAATGTTGATCTTGTCTGGGACCATTTATTAACTGGGTGACTTTGGGCAAGTCACAGCCTCTTGGGTGTGGGCCTACTTTGCACAATCATTGTGAGATAAAATACATGTAAAGGACCTGATATGATGCTTTGTCCTTACTAAGTCCTTAAAAAGTGATGAGTATCGTTATTTTTCAAACTTGATGTTATAAGGAAGAGCATAGACAGCGAGTTATCCAAAATCCTCACGTTGTCCTTCCAAGCCTTGTATGGTGTAGTTCTCGACTTCCTTTCTGGTTTAATCTCTCACTTCTTAGTTGGACAAGCCCCATAGAGACCAGGTAAGACAGTGTAAATAGATTGAATGGTGGCTCATTGGGCCGGCTTTTGGCTGTTTGGCCGACGAGGCAGAGCCGGCCATTTGCAGTCACTGTGCTTGGCTATGTGGGGGGCGGAGGCGACTGGAGGGCTAACTCTGTGTCATCTGCCTTGTTCCCCCTCTTCTTCAGCTGGATGCCTCCAGTTGCTGGGTCTCTCACCTACCTGACATGATTTTAGGCCCCTTTCCTTTCAAGTGCCTCTTCTGTAGCCAACTCTAGCCATCTCGTACAAGATCCAATAGTAAGGCAGAAAGAACAGGAGTGAGGGGTTCAGATGACATGGCTTCAAAGCTTCTCTGCTGTATAATCATGAAACTGGGCAATTCACTCGGAGCCTAATTTTTCTCATCTGTGAATGGGGTTGAATAACACATATTTCCTAGAGATAAAATAAGAATTGAATAAACTAACACAAACTTTTAGTGTCATTCCTGGCACATAGGAAGTATTACATAAATGAAAGCCTCTGTCCATGTGATTGTTGTGATTGGCCTTTGAGTGTATGGTACTCAGCCCTGAATGGGGCACCTTCAGAGGGGACTATCCTTATCTGTAAAGGGGGATGGTCTCTTCCAGCATAGACATCCTGTGGCTGTATGTGCACAGACCCTTTTTCATCATGAGGAGTGACAGTCTCTCTCTTGGAACCTCACTGATTCCTAGGAAGGAGGTGCTCCAAGTGGGGTGAGAATGGAGAATGTGGTCAGGTTCCAGGATGATGACATTTCTTCCTGAATCTGGACTCTGACA
>SJYX01018892.1:197687-217039 GCA_006410675.1 Oreotragus oreotragus
GACCGAGGATGAGATGGCTGGATGGCATCACGAACTTGACGGATGTGAGTCTGTGTGAACTCCGGGAGGTGGTGATGAACAGGGAGGCCTGGTGTGCTGCGATTCATGGGGTTGCCAAGAGTCGGACACGACTGAGCTACTAAACGGAACTGAACTGATTCTTCCATCTGCCAAATGAAACAATAGTAATATCCACCTCACCGGGATGATGTGAGGATTAATATAAAGCTTATTAGAAGAGGGTCAGGCACAGAATGAGCTCTGTGTATCTGCTCTTTCAGGAAACAGTGGTCATCTCATAGGGTTCAAGTGAAGAGAGTTTGATGAAGGAACTATTTCAAAAGTGGGGCAGAATTTGAGGGTTCAGCAGTGGTGGTAATTCAGCCAGAGGCCACTGGAAGATTGTAGAACTCCTTGGTCTGGAGAGGGCAAGCTTTGTGCTGTGAAAGGCAATCCTCCACTCAAGATACTTGAAACTCTGACATGCCTTGCCCTGAAGCCTGGCGATTTTGTCTCTGTCCTGCCCTGAATTGTGTGTGAGTGTTGGTGGATGAATGGGCCCTGCTGGAAGGTCAGAACCTGTGATCACTGGTCACCCTTACACTGGGAGGCGGGCAGGGCAGTCCAAGCTCATTTTTATCAGTCCAGTGGTATCAGTGGTGTCCTTCCAGCTAGTTTTGCTTTTCCCTCAGGGGCTGGGGTTGAACTGGAGAGAATGTTGGGGAGGGAACTTGGCTTTGGGACCTGCTCTCTAAGCTGTAACACCCCTCAACTCTTGGGTGACTCTGTGGCACTGAGCCTGGCTAGAACTTAGAAAACACATTCTGGATTTTTGTTGGTAGCCCCAATTTCATTGCATCTTATCTTTCTCTAGATAAGATTGATATATATTTAAAGGAAACTTTGTGTTTTGTACAGTTAAGACTTCTCACATGAATACATCCATGTTCATTCATTTGATATTTATTCACAAACCTTTGAGCTGAGCACTATTCTGACACTTAGGAAACACTCATTCAGGAAATGGACAAACATTCTTGTCCCCACAGTGCTCACCCACTAGTATAAGAGAAACTTTTTTGTCAGGTTCCAGGTACAAAGCTGGGTTAAGGTTAGGGTTTGGAAAATGGCTTCTTTATGGGAACCCTGACCATGGGGTGTCTGTAAAGTTTCTTAATCGTGTGGCCCTTCCTGAAGTGGTTGTCATCTTGGTGCCCCCTGTTTATGTCACCACAGGTCACAGTGTATACCCAGGACAATCAGACCACAGCTCTGGTTTCAGGGGAGAGGTTCTCAGCTGACCAAACTGAAGCCTAAACATCTTAGTCCAATTACTCCACCCTCTTCTAGTCATGAAACCCCTCTAAGACATCTGATCTAGTGATTATCCAGCCTAGGGGTAGGTCACCTCTCACCAGGGAGACCCATTACCCCTGGACCTGTCTCAGATGCAACCAGCATCAGAAGGGAAGCAGTGATGGAATGTAACCAGTTATCTGAGTTTTCACCCCTAGCAACTTACTGCACGACCCTGGGCAACATACTTCGCCTCTCTTTGGGCCTCAAAGGGAATTATAATAAATAGTACTTAGTCTCTACACTGTTAGGAGGTTTTAGGGATCATGCATTTACTGTGTATTTAGCACAGCATCAGGGATGTAGTGAAAGCTCAGTGATAGCATTAAAAAATTTTTTAAAGGACCAGAGGTCCCTCCTAGGTATAGTGTCTTGGTATGTGGAAGCAGAGACACCCTCAGGGCAGATGGAGCAGAAATGGACTTGTCCAGGTTCCTCCTGTGGTTGAGACCCCTGAGTCACCCCAACAGCCTTGTTTGAGCCTGCAACTCCATCCAGCTGGCCCTGCTCAGGCAGCTACCAACTGTTCCTCACTTTCCACTCAGGGGTCCAACTTATCATGGGCATGCTGTCTGAGAAGCCAAGGTCTGGGACCCCTGCTGAGGTGGCGGCCTGCGAGAGAGTCCAGCAGAAGGCTGCAGTGACCCTGGCCCGTCTCAGCCGAGACCCGGATGTGGCACGGGAGGCTGTGCGGCTGAGCTGTGAGTGGTGCTGGGGCAGGGGTGGTGGAGGGGCGGTCCGGGCTGGGAGCAGGGGTGGTGGAGGGGTGGTCCGGGCTGGAAGCAGTCCTGATTTCACAGTGGTGGTGGCGATGGATGACTCAGAGCAGGGCTAGCTGTGCTGGGAAACGCTGGTCTGGGGACCCAGGGTGTGTCCCAGGTGAACTTCCTTTCCCCTGGGGCTGAAGCCAGAGAGAGGAGAGTCTGGAGAGGTTTAAGTTGGCCAGAGAGTGACTGACTTAGGGGCTTCCTGTTAATGAGGACCTCATTCTTTCCTACTCTCATTCATCTCCTCATTCATTCATTCATTCATTCAGTTATTCACCTACTCTTATTTACTTAGCCACTCATTCATTTACTCATGAATTCATCCTTTTGGTCATTCATTCGTTACTTCATTTATCCACCACGATTTCATTCATAACTCACTCATTAAATCCCTCACTCATTCCTTCATTCAGTCAGTCCATCATTCATTTACCCAACAAATGTTTCCAGAGCACCCACTATGCTAGGCTCTGTTCTGAGTGCTGGGCATAAAACACTGGTTATAACCACAACCTGATGACAATAGCTTACAATCTAATGCAGGTAACAGATAAGGAATGAAAAGTTTACACTTGAATAGCATCAAGTAATGCTCAAAGGATGTCGATGGCATGATTGGCACACAGAGGAAGTGGTCTCCATTTACCTGGGTGGGGCAAATAATCTTTTAACACAGAAATGAATCCTTAGCTGTAGTTTGAGGAGTTATTCTGATGTGAAGGCTAAGAAGGAGTGACCCAGGTAGAGGCAGGAGATGGCAGTGTTCCTGACCATCCAGGCCCTGGGAGACAGCAAGAGGTGGCCCTGGGGCAGCATAGAGTCCTGGCTCCACAGTGACTTTATGGAGAATGAATGTCAAGAATCTGTCTGCACACTTTTTATTACTATCTTATGAGTTTTTCCTGTTGTTTTTAGAGTTTGAGAGAAGTCATTTTGTTTTGAAAAACAAGGTCATTTATTTTACTTTTCTCTGTAAAGGCTTAGGAAATATTAGCCTACTCAATCTGTAGTCTTCTTTAATTTTAGCCACAATATATTTTCTGACTCAAATGGGCAATTGGGAAAGAAAAAGGTACTAAGATGTAAACACTGAGTTTAGCTCTGATAAATTACCTACGTGGGAAGTTCTTTCTTAGAAGGACCTGCAGTATCTCCTGTGGCTCATCCCTCTCCCCTGTGGGTGAGCTCCATCCTGGCCAGTGTTCTGATGCTCAGGGAAAAGGTTTTGATGCTGCAGCTAATTCTGGGCCTGACCAAGGTTCATTTACACCTAAGGGAACAGAACTCTCCCCCACAGACTTCTCAGAGGGGTTTATCCCCCTTCCCTATCAATTGGCGGCCACCTGCCTCTACCCGGCTCCATGCAGAAGGCTGTGGTAAGAGACTGGAACACCTTTGGGTCAGGCCTGGCCACACCCATCCTGACCCAAGTTGAGGGTCTCCCCATGTCTCTTGCAGGTATGTCCCGCCTCATTGAACTCTGCCGCTCGCCCTCAGAGAGGAACAGCAGTGACGCCGTGCTGGTGGCCTGCCTGGTGAGTTCCCAGTTTCCCCGCCTCTTCCTTGCTGGGCTTTGGGGTTGCAGACCAGGGACCAGGGGATCAGGCTATGCCACGGTTTACTTGGGTACAGGCAACTTATTCTGGGTTTGCAGTTTTCTCTTTAAAATGGTAGCAAGAATACTTGTTTCACTAAGTTCATAAGATTGTGATGAAAATTATGCAAGGTCGTATAGGTAAAAGGCAGAGGCCTAGAGAACCTCCATTACACATGTTTAGTAGCTATGAACCTTTGAGGTTCTGGGGGATCTAATAGCAGGTCAAGACCAGAGGGGCTGGCTGGCAGGGTGCTGGGTGGTGTTGGTGATGCTGTGGTGCTTGCAGCATATGGTTGCTAGGGTCTGATGTCTTCTGCCTGTTCCAAAGAGGACGCTGTAAGAAAGCCTCCTTTCCTCCTCAGGTAGAGCCCCTCTACTGGTGCTCTTCCAGCTTGTAGCTCCCTTCTTCTTTGTGGAGCAGGACAGGGTAGGACAAAGTATTATTTGGCCTGTCCTCAGGGTCTTCACCCAACCAAGCTAGCACATCCTGAGCGGTCCCTACCCAACTTCCTGATGCTTGGGTCCACCATGAAAGTACCAACAGCACCAGATGGGGAACAGATGCCTTGTCTCTGTAATCCTCCCTGCTGCTGCTGCTGCTAAGTCACTTCAGTCGTGTTCAACTCTGTGCGACCCCATAGACAGCAGCCCACCAGGCTACCCCATCCCTGGGATTCTCAAGGCAAGAACACTGGAGTGGGTTGCCATTTCCTTCTCCAGTGCATGAAAGTGAAGAGTGAAAGTGAAGTCGCTTAGTTGTGTCTGACTCTTAGCGACTCCATGGACTGCAGCCCACCAGGCTCCTGCATCCATGGGATTTTCCAGGCAAGAGTACTGGAGTGGGGTGCCATTGCCTTCTCTGTCCTCCCTGCTAGGCTGCACCAAATCCTAAAGCAGAGCAGCTGGAAGCATCCAGGAGCAGGGAAGCCCATTGTAAAAACCCTTTAACTTCTAGAAGGGGGTGCAAGATCTTTGGCCCTCAAAGCCTGTGTAGGAGAAGGGATGGACCTAGAGGTTCTTCAGGCTCTTTCACAATAAAGCCCATCCTCACCCCATCCTTTTTTTCCAAACTGATCCCATCCCGTTTCTGGGAGCTCCTAACAGGCAGTGTGTGGTGGTAGGAATAGCAGGCATTTTAGTCAGACACACCTGTCTTGGTTTTGCCATTAGTGAGGTGTGTAACATTGGGTAGGCCACTAAGTGCTGTAAACTTTATTCAATAAATATTTGCTGAGTGATTATATGGGCCATGTACTCTTCTAGGCTTTGGGGATGACAGATGTGGGGAAAAAAAGGAAAAATCTCAGCTCTGATGGGGCCTTTATTTGGTACATGCAGAACAAACTTCATCTCGTCTGTGCCTTGGGCAAGCTGATGAAGCTTATGGAACCCTTCTCGATATTAGTTTTAATCATGCATAACGTAAAATATATAGAATTAGATGGAAGGCAATCATATTTAAAAATTATTAGACTATTTAAACAGGTGACATAGTAATAGTTCAGTTCAGTCACTCAGTCGTGTACAGCCCTTTGCGACTCCATAGACTGCAGCACGCCAGGCTTCCCTGTCCATCACCAACTCCCGGAACTTGCTCAAACTCATGTCCATCAAGTTGGTGATGCCATCCAGCCAACTCATGGATGTTGGAGTTGGACTCATGGAATCTTGACTAGCAATGAGCATAAATAATATTTAAAGTACTTCCAAAAATTGTAATGGGATGTGAAATTGTTACTGAACCAAACTTGGGTCCATATGCCCATGGGCAGTAAAGCCATTCCACTGACACTGGGTTGTGGAGAAAGAAAGTGCAGTGTTTTTGCAGGTGCCAAGTAAGGAGCTCAGGTAACCAGTGCTTAAAAGGCCCAAACTCCCTAAAGGCTTTCAGGGAAAGTGTTTTTCAAGACAGGATAAGGGAGGAGGGTTTGTGGGGTGTGTGATCAACTCATGGACATTCTCCTGATTGGTTGGTGGTTAGGTGATCTGGAGTTAGCATCATCACCCTTCTTCAACTGGTCGAGAGTTTACGTGGGCAGCATAGAGTTAACTTCTTCCAGCTGGTGGGGGTTTCAGTAACTGTAAAACAGTTCAAAGGACATGGCTCAGAATATTACACGCCTCCACTGAGGAGAAACTAAAGGCCTCTGACTTTGTTTAATGGCTTAACTATCATCATTTTGTCTTACTTGACTATTTTCCTTTTCTTTCTGCATTTCTCTCTTCTCTGATTAAATGTACTCTTTGGAACTCAGGGAAGTCTAGGAGACTAAAGTTTTTCTACAGACAAGAGGCAGGTAGAGGATATGGGGGGAGAGGTGTGCTGTTCCACAAAGGCTCCATAGGGTCCTGAAAGTGAAAGTGTTAGTTGCTCAGTCAAGTCTGACTCTGCGATCTCAGGGACTCTAGCCCGGCAGGCTCCTCTGTCCATGGAATTCTTCAGGCAAGAATGCTGGAGTGGGTTGCCATTCCTTCTGCTCTGGATCTTCCCGACCCAGGGTCCTGCTCAGTCACAAAAGTCCCTATGATTCGTGCTGGTGAACAAGTAACAGTTATTGCTGAGACTTCTTGATCTGTCACTGTATTCACAGCTGAAGGAAAGGCTATTTCATTCAATTGGAGGGCAGTGAATGTAAAGATATAATATTTTTCGTTGCTTTTTTCCCTATAGACCGCAATTCTGTCTGGTCTGCTGAATACATGGAGAGAGTTAATACCTGCAAATACATAGTCATTGGTTGCAACTAATGCATCTTCACCACTTGTGTGGCCAGCAACTGCCTGACACTGAATAAGCCCTAAAGAAATGTTGAGCAGTTATAAAGCTTCATGCAGACATGGGGGCTTATTATGACTCATTTTCCATCTTTATCATTAGGTTGAAAAAGAGCGCACAGACGGGCTTGGCCTCTATTTTCCATCACTTGAAGGACTTTCCTTCAAGTCCTTGAAGATGGAAAAGGGATTAAATTTCTCCTTTGTGGACAGGTTTTTGGATGCTGAATAGAGGCCCTTCCTCCAGAATCCATCCTTAATGTGGCTGCTGGCCTGATTTTCCTCATGACAGTTTACAATCAGGACCTTTCCACGAGCAGTCCTTCCCTGGGGCCCCCTTCCCTGGGGCCTACTGTCTATGTGCTCAGCCCTTTGTAGCCTGGCTCTGACCTCTGAAGACCTCCCACTGCCTCTAGGCCCTTTCCAGCTCAGGTCTGAGTGCCCTGAACCACCCTGACACTGAGCTTTGTTGCTTGTTCCAGGCAGATGCCCTCTCTACAGCTCTGCCTACACTCCCTTCAAGGCTCGGATCAAAGCCTCCATGAGGCTCAAATACAGGGAGTACCCAGTGTGTACTTGGGCCTGCCTACTTGGATTTTGTTTTCCCCAGTGGAAAGCAGGCTGTGTTATCCTGTGTTCTTCATGTTATGAGGGGAGGCCCTTGGAATTCCAAAGGCCTGCCTGATGCTGAAGGTCTTGACTTTTTGCCCACACCTTGTTTCCAGCCATGCTTTCTCCCCTTATGCCTAATGGCCCAGTCATGCTACCTTGGCTCATGGGAGGGGGTCTATACTTCTCACCCTCTACCCTAGAAGCTTCTCAGGGCTGGGGTTCTTTCCCAGCTCTTGTGTTTCCATAGGACC
The DNA here is from genome assembly GCA_006410675.1 of Oreotragus oreotragus. Lineage (NCBI taxonomy): Eukaryota > Metazoa > Chordata > Mammalia > Artiodactyla > Bovidae > Oreotragus > Oreotragus oreotragus. The sequence goes on from SJYX01018892.1 coordinate 205,046, forward strand.
TTAGATTTGGTTACTGTTTCTTGCCTGGCTGAGGAACCAATGGACTTGTCTGCCCACCCCCGGTCCCCAGTGTTGGAGGGTGTTCATGATTTGACCCCCAGATGGGGCTCTATGCCACCTTGCTTGTGACCTGGGGGCCACTTGGAGCCTGGCCTGATGGGTGGAGTTGGGGGTACCTCTCTTTGCCCTCCCTAAGCCTTCTTCCAGTGCTGTTCAGGTGAAAGGAGGACACCTCACTTATCTCCCACGTCTGGAAAAGCAGCCACACAGACTGCCTCTTGCAAACAGAATTGATTTTTCCTTAATGAAGCGGCTGTCAGAGGGCTGCAGGGCTTGTTTAAGACTTGGCTGTTTTTAGACTGTCTGGGAATGAGGTCCTGGGAATATTGGCTATTAACAACCCTTTGAGGAAAGGAGAGGCCAAGGAAAAGGCTTCAGAGGGGAAGGGGTCCTTTGAGCTCCTGGACCCTGAGGAGGGGGTGCTCTGGGCTCATTTGGGGTCCTGCACACTTTCTGAGGACCCTGGGGAGTGGAGGATGTCTATTTGCCTTTGTGGTTTTTTGGGTCTGTTTCTAATTCTCTCTTGTATTTTGTTTTTGCTTTTCTCTCCTTCTAAAGGTTGCCTCCTCCCTTAGGGATGTTGCTCTCTCTTTCTCTGCTCCCCCATTCTTATTACCCCCAAGTCCTCTCCCCTGGCTTGACTCCCTCTCTCTTCCTCCCACCTATTATCCTCTTGTTCCCTGGGTGTGCTCTTTTTTTCTCTGACACCATCTCTTTCTCTCTCCATCTCCCTTTCATGCTTACTCTCTTTTCTATCCAAGTTCATCTATGTCTCTCTTTTTATAGTTCCTTCTTGTTCTGTTTTTCTGATGCTCTTCTTCTCTGTGTGTAATTTCCTCCTTCTACCTCATTATTTCTTTTCATAGGTCTATTTACTATTTCTTTGTCTTCCTTTTGCTTTATTTTTACCCTTGATAATGTAAAACACATTGATGGCCTCATATTCTTGCATCTGTGGAAGATCCCTGATTCCATTTTTTACAGTGACACCTTGAAGGCAGTGGGGTTATTTCTCCCAGTTGGAGACAAGAGGAATCAGAAAGGGTAATGGAGTTCAGCCTTTAGCCCTTGGGGACATCACACCCAGGAGAGGCAGGACACACTAGTTAGAGACAGTCTCCTGGGATCTCCCTCCTGCTACCAGTGGCTAAGACTCTGCTCATGAGCAGAGATGCATGGCCCTTATCCTTGATCCAGCTTGGATATGGCAATGCCTGCTAGTCCAACAGACAAGCCATCCTCTCTTTACAGTAACTTGGCAATTTCTCAGCACTAGGTTACCTCTTATGTCTAGATAGTGAGCTGCATGTTTGCTCTGTACTCAGTATAAGCTAGTGTTTTGGGCTTGCAGCATCCTGCCTGTGTTTAGGTCTGAGGGCCCTGGAGTTGGACTGCTGTGTGGTCTTGGGAAGGCCAATTTCTCTCTCTAAGTCTTAGTCTCATTTCTAAATTAGAGATCATGACACTTACCTTGCTGTATCCTATGGGGATTAAATGCAATACGATGTAGATACTCAGTAAGAGTTTGCATTCCTCCTCCTTTGCTTCTCTGCCATTCCAGATACTCTTCTCTCTGTTTTCCAAGGGAAGGGCATCCTTAAACTCCCATCTTGCTCCCTGCTGTATTTAGGTTTGAGAAGAGGGAAAGAATTAATATTCATTGAACACTAAGTGTGCATGGCTTCAGCTAACCAGCAAAGGGGTCTGGGTAGGTACACAGCATACATTTATAGTTTAAAGGTTGCTCTAGCAGTAAAACTCAGTTTAATATTTGTTCATTTTTTCCCCCCCAGCGAACATTTATTATTTATTTGAGTCTTGTTCTACCTGCTGTAGATAGAGCAAAAAGCACAACAGAGGAGCTTAGAGTCTGGTGTGGGAGATAAACACCTAAATAAAACTGCAGTCGAGTGTGAGAAGGTTGAGGTAGCCAGGAGGGAGGGATTTTCTCTGCTTCCAGGAATCAGGGGAGGCTTCACAGCGAAGGTGACAGTGGGCCAGGCTTTGCAGGATGAGGACACCTGCTGGGCAGAAAAGAGTGGGTAGGGGTTTCGTGTCAAGAGGAAAATCGGAGTAAGGGCACATGGACATAGAATAGGATGGCATGCTCAGGGAAGACCGCAACACTCAGTATATGGGGACCTGGTTTCACTCTGCTTGCACCTCTTTTTCCTGTTCATCCCCATCTTGGTGGCAGAATTTCCATCTCCTTCAACTTTATGACATTGTTTCTTCTCTCTTCCCTCCTCTCCATTCCAAATACTTTAGAACCTTGCTGAATTCATGGATGAATGATTAGTCCTTGTTGTTCTAACGTCCCTGGAAGTGAGAATATAATTCCACGAATGCTTCTGGCAGTTCTAGTCTCTAAGAGAAACAAATCTTGAACTTAAATATGTCGCTAAATTGACCAAATCCTTAAAATGACAAATCTTCAAAGCAATCAGTTTCCTAAGATGATTGAAAAACCAAGATGGCAAGATCGTTAAGACCATGAAAACTTTCAGAAGACATCCACCCTAGAGATCAAGGTACCAATGAAGCAAGGTGACTGTCATATGGTTGCTATGGTGACTAAGTGACCAGAAGGACCAGCCCACAAAGGTATCAAGGTGACAATGAGCTCAAATTCGCTGATAAATGAGCCACATACTGAAATGCATCTCTCAGGGAAGTTGCAGGCCTACATGAACCTGAGCAGACCCAGTGTGATCTCTTCTGTTTTCTCATTAGGCTGCTCTGCGTAGACTGGCCGGTGTCTGTCCTGAAGGCCTCCAGGACTCTGACTTCCAGCAGCTGGTCCAGCCCCGGCTTGTGGACTCTTTCTTACTCTGCAGCAACATGGAGGAGAGTTTTGTGTAGCAAGTGTGGGAGACAAAAGACATCCGGCATCATTCTTGAAACCCTATCTGAGTACATTCTTGTGAACGTACCTGATTATACACCAGGCTTTCACCTCCTTATTTATACTTAATTTATTTTTTATGCGAAATGAACAGAGGGCTAAATGTTCTGGCAACATCATCAGGCAGTCTCTTGTCTTTGAGAGTCTTTTTTTTTTTTTAATTTTTTGACTTCTGTGACCTTTTAGTTGCAGATGTTGAAATGCATAATGGCTAATATGACAGATTGTCATGGGTGATTTCACTTCCTCTTGCTTTCTCTACTCTCAATATGTAATCTTGCATCCTTTAAAAAAAATTTTGAGAACCAGAGTATTTTAGCTGCCCAGCAGTTTTTTTAAAAGTTAGATTTGTTCTTTCTAAAGTATTGTAAATGAATTTCATAGTTGGACAGACTATACTGGAAGGAATTTCTAGTTTTATTCTTAATAAATGTAATCATATAAAATGTTTCTTGAATTTTCTGATTGTATTATGTTTTAGACTAAGTTCTTGCACCCCAAAGTTTCATGCCACAAAAGCTTTCTCAACTATTAAAACTTCATAGAAGCTTATATTGTCTTCATAGTTGTGTAAATCGGTCAAGTTCTGAGTGATTCAGTGAGAAAGCAAAAGATTTCCAAAGCCCCAGGAACTCAGTTTACTTTGGCTTGCTTTTTTTAATCTCATGGTAAATAGTGTCCTCAGATGAGGTATTAAGTAATCAAAACTTAACTCATTGACACCAACACAGACATATGGGCAGATCAGTGGAACAGAAGAGAGAGCCCAGAAATAAACTCACGTACCTCCAGTCAATCTTTGACAAAGGAGGCAAAAATATACAGTGGAGCAAAGACAGTTTCTTTAATAAGTGGTGCTGGGAAAAACTTGATAGCCACATGTAAAACAATAAAATTAGAACATTCCCTAATACCATATAAAAAACACAGAAATAAAACACAAAAATAAACCTCAAATGGATTAAAGACCTAAATGTAAGACTGAATACTATAAAACTCCTAGAGGAAAATACAGGCAGAAAACTCTTTGACGTAAATTAAAGCGATACTTTTTTGGATCTCTCTCCTAGAGCAATGGAAATTAAAACTAAACAAATGAGACCTAATTAAATTTAAAAGCTTTTGTAAAGCTAACGAAACCATAAGCAAGATGAAAAGACAATCTACAGAATGGGAGAAAATATTTGCAAACAATATGATCAACAAGAGATTAATTTCTAAAATATACAAACAACTCATAAAGCTCAATATCAAAAACTACAAACAACCCAATCAAAAAATAGGCAGAAGATCTAAATAGATATTTCTTCAAAGAAGACGTATAGACGGTCAATTGGCACATGAAAAGGTGCTCAACATTGCTAATTATTAGAGAAATCCAAATCAAAACTCCAATGAAGTATCATCTCACACTGGTTAAAATGGCCATCATCAAAATGTCTACAAATATATGAATGCTAGAGAGGGTGTGGAGAAAAGGGAACCCTCTTACATCATTGGTGGGAGTGTAAACTGGTGCAGCCACTGTGAAGAACAGTATGGCCAGTCCTTAAAAAACTAAAATTAGACTTACTAAACCATCCAGCAGTCCCACTCCTAGGCATATCCAGATGAAACTCTAATTTGAAAAGATACATGCACCCCAACGTATATTTCAACACTATTCACAATAGCCAAGGCATGGAAGCAACCTAAATATCTATTGGCAGATGAACCAATAAAGAAGATCTGGTATATATGTACAATGGAATATTAATTCTCCATAAAAAGTAATGAGCTAAAGCCATTTGCAGTATTCTGTCAAAAGAGCAAGACATACCATATGGAATTGCTTATATGTGGCATCTAAAAAAATTGACTAATTTATAAAACAGAAAGAGACTCATAGACTTCAGAAACAAACTTACAGTTACCAAAGAGGAAAGGGAGGAGGAAGGATTAGTTAGGATTTGGGGTCTAACTAAATTTGGGATATATTAGTTATATACATACACACTCTGCTGTTGTTTAGTCGCTAAGTTGTGTCTGACTCTGCAGCTTCATGGACTGAAGCCTGCCAGGCTCCTCTGTCCATGGGATGTCCTAGGAATAATACTGGAGTGTGTTGCCATTTCCTTCTCCAGGGGATCTTACCACTGCTATATATAAAACAGATAACCAACAAGGACCTACTACTGTACAGCACAGAGAATTAAACTCAGTATTCTGTAATCACCAATAAAGGAAAAGAATCTGGAAAAGAATGTATATGCATTTTACTGAATCACTTTGATGTATAGCTGAAGCTGACACAACATTGTAAATCAACACTAATTTAATAAAATAAATTAATACAGAATAAAAAGGAATAAAAATTAAAAAAAAAGATTCCATTTATATCCTCCATTATAGATGGGGAAACTGAGGCTTGAAGAGGTTAAGTATATTGCCAAAATTAAATAGTTATTACTAATGTAGGGACTGAAATCACATCTCTCTGATTTCAGAGGCTAACTGGGAAGAAAGCAGGAACTTAGCACCAGGTCCTTACTATAAGGTAAATATGGATCTGGACCTGTGCTGAACCATCATCCTCTAGCAAACATACTATGAGGGTCTGTTCTGGGCCCAGGGAAGGAAAGTAGAAATGAATAAATGTTGGTATCACCTGTGAATTTGGACTGGAAGGTTGTTGGTTAGTTGTCAGTAAACCAATCACTTGAAAACCTGTAAAGTATACTGGTTAAAAAAAAGTGTGAGCTCAGCAGCCCACGTTGGTTTGAATCCTGGCACTACCACTTGGTAACTGCTAGGCAGGGCTCATATCCTCTCTGTGCCTCTGGTTTCTCACCTGTTAGATGAGGTAATGATGGTGCCTTAATCCTAGAGCTTCTGTGAGAATTAAATGTGTTCATACTTGGAAAAGACTGAGACTAGTGCCTAATGACAAGTGCACAGTAAATGTGGCTACAGTTAAAGTCAACCAAATCCCATGTTTGCATTTAGGCCAGTTCTCTGAGCTGTCTTACAGTGTCTTAAGATATGGGACTTACAGCTTGTTAGAAACGGAGTGTTTATCCTGCAAAGGATGTAGGGACCATCTAGTCCCATCTCTACATCCCTCACTTAGGAGTAAAGACACTTGCCTAAAACGACACAGCAAATTAATAGAAGAGCTGGGACTTGGGTCTCAGCAAATTATAACAGCTATCACCACAACTGCCTATTTTGAGCACCTACTCTGTGCTAGGCCCTGTAACATTCACAACTTCATTAAATTTCTAAAATGACTCTAAGTAATTATTATTAACTTCTTCTCACATATAAGGAAACTGATATACAGAGAGATTCTGTATATCATACAACCGGTAATGGGAGATAGGACTGAGCAAAGACTGTCTGACACTAAACCCATGATCATTCCTCTTTAGTGCACAGATGTTTTATGCATAAACTCAAACATCATGCTCTATCTTAAAAACAGAAGTATAACACTTTGGCAAATTCTGAACTTTCTTTTTATTTGAAAAATATATATTAATATTTTGCATTTTAAAAATTTAATTGAAGTATGGTTGATTTACAATGTGTTTAATTTCTGCTGTACAGCAAAGTGACTCAGTTATACATATATTCTTTTTCATATTGTATGCTGTTATGTTTTAGCCCATGATATTGAATATATCAATAGTTTCCCATACTATATAGTAAGACCTTGTTAGTTTGCATTTTTAATTAAATAATTTTAATCTCTGATAAACTTTAGTTATTCATTTGTTAAAATTATAATAATAGATGTGAAGATTATTTCAGAGAGCAAGTGAATAGGAATGAGACAATGAAATATAGCTTAATCAAAGCAGAAATTCTGTGCCATTTCTGATCAATACCAGGAAAATCTCTAAAATAGCTTCTCTTTAGCCTAGTTTCAGAGTAAAGCATCAAAGACAAGTCAAAGCAGGTGCTGTCTGTTTTCATTTCCAATTTTAAAGCAGTGACAGCTTTTGGGAACAATTGTTTTAAAATTCCTTTTTGTTAGAGATTTCTGATGGTCCCTTTGTAGAGATTCTGTTTATGTCCACATTCTCTGTCTCCTTCGCTGTGATTTTTATCTGTGATTCTTTATACTGTTTGGGGCTACCCATGACTGATAAAAACAGAAATTAGAGGATATTTACATGTGTGTATTCATGAGTCTCCTACCTGAGGCCTTGAAGAAAGCCAAGGAATCCAAATAGAAATCCATAAAGGGCTATTTGCATATTTTCACTTTCAACAACACATAAAAATGAGATTGTCAATTTACTCACATCATTTACATGGTATTTTCTTTAAAGTCCATGGTCTCTTTCCATCCTGGGACTTAAATGGTTGCACTGCAGGCATATAAACCTTTGAAACAGAGTCATTTCTCACTTGGGTGGGGGCCATGATGACCTTGAATGACATTCAGGATAGTGGGGGTAACCCTCCGAGTGAGGCTCCCTGGGTTTCTGCCCTCAGAAAGGTCAGGAAAGAGAGAAAGAGAAGCTCTCCGGGTTAGGAGCTCTCAGCTCCATTTTCAGGTTAGGTTTCTGCCACTGCTCCAGCCTCGCGGTGCAGTCCCCTGGACCCGCAGGTGCCTTGAAGTACGAGGTGGGGGAGGGGGGCATGCTAAGTTTTGAGGTCTTTGAAAAAGTTATTCTTTACATTTGAAACATATTAAAATGTAATAATGAGCTTACCTATACTTCTACAGTGCTTCTCAAGTTAAAAGTTCATTTGGGAAGTTCCATTTCGATGGTTCATCTTGAGAAAAGCACCATGTGACCCATCTGAAGGCTGGATGGCATCACCGACTCGATGCACGTGAGTCTGAGTGAACCGCAGGAGTTGGTGATGGATAGGGAGGCCTGGCATGCTGCAGTTCATGGGGTCGCAAAGAGTCAGACACGACTGAGTGACTGAACTGAACTGAACTGACCCATCTGAGGAAATTCACTGTCTCATACCAGGTTGACACTTTCCTTATGGATGTCCTTGCAGAACAGTTCCCAAATTTTGAATAAGACATTTCAAAGGCCCACATAGCAGACAAGGAAAGTAGAAATCTTTCTTTAAAATTCACATCCAACTTCACTTTCCATCTCCAGAAAGCAAATTCTGATTTTCCAGCATTTTCCTCAAGAGCCTAGTATTTGGATCTCTTCCACAGCTGTTCTTCAGAGAGTAATAAACACAGAGGACTGCAAAAGCAGAAGGCACCTTTGTATACCAGATGTCACACCACCAGAAAGGGAGAAAGTGACCTTTGGTAAAGGCAGTCAATCTCTCTGCCATCCCCCCTCAGGAAGGCTCCCATCACTCCATCTACGCTGGCAGCTCTGAGTCAAATGACCAGTGGACGTTTTCAGTTTCTCTAAGAACTTGCCCATGTTAGCCATTTGTTTTATCTCTTGGCACCTGAGTTTGATGGCATTGTGGAGCTCTTGCATGTACTGGCGGGCTTTCTTCTCCTCCCTGCAGTTGACCACATAAGCCCGCTTCAGCTGCACTGTATCTTTTGCCTTTAAGATCAAGACTTCCTTCACTTTGCTGAATCTCATGTCAGCCATGGCAAAATCCATGGACCACAGAGCTGACAATGTTCTGGGCTGTTCAATTGCAAGAATATCTGGGAGCCTTTCTGTAATTTACAAGTTACTATNAGCCCGCTTCAGCTGCACTGTATCTTTTGCCTTTAAGATCAAGACTTCCTTCACTTTGCTGAATCTCATGTCAGCCATGGCAAAATCCATGGACCACAGAGCTGACAATGTTCTGGGCTGTTCAATTGCAAGAATATCTGGGAGCCTTTCTGTAATTTACAAGTTACTATTTAACTCACTTTTGTAGGATTGGCTACTCACTGTGACTTCTGACCAAAGGACAGTGGTGTCAATTTCCTGTCCCAAAGACCTGTCCGGGAGAGTCAGGGAGTGGGCGCATACCTCATCTCCAGCCTCTGCCTTCCTCCTACAGGCACATCCCATGAGCTGTCATTCTAGGGCTCTCTCAGTCCAACTTGAATTTTTAACACTTATTCATCAATTAAAATATCTTCCCTCTCATCTTTGTTGTTTAGTGATATTCCTTAATAGTTGAAATGGCTCTCCTTCTACTGCCTGAAACTTCCTTAGCAATGGAACATGCTAAACCCTGAAATCATAAAATTGCAGAATCACAAAATACAATTAATGATCTACATAATCTTTGCAAAGACGGGAACCGGGGAGCTCATGTAGCGCAAGCCCAGTACTCACATATGTGTGTGCTAAGTTGCTTCAGTCATGCCTGACTCTGGGAGACCCTGTGGACTGTAGCCTGCCCAGGCTCCTCTGTCCATGGGGTTCTTTGGGCAAGAACACTAGAGTGGGTTGCATTTCCTCCTCCAGGGGATCCTCCTGGCCCAGGGATCGAACCCACATCTCTTATGTCTCCTGCATTCACAGGCAGGTTCTTTACCACTAGAGCCACCTGGGAAGCCCCAAGACTTGTGTACCTATTGTTATTTACTGACATTATTCTCTGTACTTTTCTTAATGTGTAGAACAGTCCAAAACGAATCAGTAAGATATTAAGAGGAGTGTATCAGCACACCTAGGACAAGCATGGCCTGTTGTCTGGTTGCTGATTTTAAAGCTGTGATAAACCCAAAGCCCTCCCCCATCTTTGGTGATAAAGAGAGAGGTTGCTGGCGACTAAAGATGCTGAGGATCCATCCAGATGGGCTTCCATCCAGAAGAAAGCCAATATCTGGCTCAGACTATTATTTATTTTTAGAAATAGCCACCTTATTCACCGGTTCATCTTTTAAAGTTTTTATAATTGAAAATGCATTATTCGTCTTGCTCTGGAGTCAAGATATAAGATCAGAATGTCACCAATTAAAGGAGCAGGTCCTTCTGGAAAATATCACTGCTGATGCTAACAGGCATACAATACCCATCCTAGAGAGAGCTGTCCAGGGCAGTGGCTGATGTAATTTGATGTGTTAATACTCAACCTGGACAGACTCAAGAATTCATATTGACAACTGCTGAACCCTTTGAATACTTCCCAGACTGAGTAAGAACTAGAATTCGGAAGCAGAACTCCCAGCAGTCTGCTTCAGGTGCTCTCCGCCCTGGGGTGGGTCTGGCAACAGGCTGAGATATGCAACTTGAAATCAAATGAAATCAAATTTAAGATCTTTTGCTCACTGCCCACATTTAACATAGCACATCCATGGCAGAATGAAGCAGGACATCTAGGGTATAATTAACAATCACTATTCCGTGACAGCCTCAGCAACACAAATGCCAATTTGCTTGTCAAATTCCAAAGAGAGAGGAAGGGGCCATGTGGTAAGTATACGATACAAAGTCCTTGTTGTCTGAGCCCAACCCAGCAATTGCTTTGTCCTTGTGTAGCAGGAAAGGAAATCGTGTCAGATACTGGTCCACTGGGCTCCAGATCACTTTTTGAACAGCTCTCCAGTATCAGATTCTGATTCAGTCGGGTTCTATGGGTCGGTTGGTGAATCAGTAAAGATGTAAATGCAGATCATGAGCCCAAGGAGAGGCAGTTCAGAGAACTGACACAAAGTTCCTTTATTTGGGGCTTGCCGGATACAGATTGAAAGCACTAATAGTCATGAGACTTTGTTATTGCTTAATAAAGACAAGAAAGTGAATTATTACTTAATAATTGCACTTTGATAGGATAATTTTATCTAAAAGTGAGGTTATTTTTACAAATGAATGAGGAGAATTCCACTATGGTATAAATGTTGAAAGCTACTTCTGTAGCTAATCATGAAATTATTTCTTTTTCCTCTGAAAAGGAATTGATCATGCCATAAATAACTAAAATTTTACCTCTTTTACCTCGTATTCTCTCAATGTAAAGAAAGAGTTGTATTACTTGAGTTGAAATGAGATTTCTAAGCAGATTTCACCCATATTTTTCCTATTGTTGGATAAAAGTCAGTTCTCAGATCTTTTCTGTTTAGGAGACAGCTCAGATAACTGATCATAGCTTCCTGTATGGCTATATTGGTGGGAATTCTGAGAAGGGGAGGATGGTATACTCTTCTTGTAGAGGCAACATCTCAGAGTAGCTGAAGTCTTGCTTCTGGAGCCAGGCTGTTCTGTTGATTGATTAATCTTGGACAAGTTTTCTCTTCATGTTTTAGTGTCATTAGTTGTAAAATGCTAGACAACACCTTTCTCATGGGATTATTGTTAGGAGTAAATGAATGAATTTGGTAGAGAGCTTTAGAAAAGAAACATATTTAGCTATTATTACTATTTTCATCATCATTAATTAGTAATGCCTGCCAGTGATGAGGGTGGCAAGAGTAGTGCAAGAAACAACAAGGATTTTACCATTTGATCCTAAAGAACAATGTTTGCTTCTCCTGCTGATCTGAGTTTTCATTCTGCCACATTCTCACATTTTCATTTTCTCATTCTGTCTTTCTACACCCCCATACTAGGCCAACTTCCACTTTGCCTCAGATAGTTGATTCTACTTTCCTATACCGGAACTGTGAAAGTGCTGCCCTCAATATGCCAGCAAATTTGGAAAACTCAACAGTGGCCACAGGACTGGAAAAGGTCAGTTTTCATTCCAATCCCAAAGAAAGGCAATGCCAAAGAATGCTCAAACTACCACACAATTGCACTCATCTTACACGCTAGTAAAGTAATGCTCAAAATTCTCCAAGCCAGGCTTCAGCAATACGTGAACCGCGAACTCCCTGATGTTCAAGCTGGTTTTAGAAAAGACAGAGGAACCAGAGATCAAATTGCCAACATCCGCTGGATCATGGAAAAAGCAAGAGAGTTCCAGAAAAACATCTATTTCTGCTTTATTGACTATGCCAAAGCCTTTGACTGTGTGGATCACAATAAACTGTGGAAAATTCTGAAAGAGATGGGAATACCAGACCACCTGACCTGCCTCTTGAGAAATCTGTATGCAGGTCAGGAAGCAACAGTTAGAACTGGACATGGAACAACAGACTGGTTCCAAATAGGAAAAGGAGT
>SJYX01018892.1:248056-272862 GCA_006410675.1 Oreotragus oreotragus
TTGAGAGTCTCTTGGACTGCAAGGAGATCCAACCAGTCCATTCTAAAGGAGATCAGTTCTGGGTGTTCATTGAAAGGACTGATGCTAAAGCTGAAACTCCAATACCTTGGCCACCTCATGGGAAGAGTTGACTCATTGGAAAAGACTCTGATGCTGGGAGGGATTGGGGGCGGGAGGAGAAGGGGTCGACAGAGGATGAGATAGCTGGATGGTATCACTGACTCGATGGACATGAGTTTGAGTAAACTCCGGGAGCTGGTGATGGACAGAGAGGCCTGGCGTGCTTTGATCCATGGGGTCACAAAGAGTCGGACACGACTGAGCGACTGAACTGAACTGAACTGATGGTCTTTCCCTTGAAGGGCTCACAGTCCAATGGTGGAAGCAGATCCTTAGCAGGTCACTGCAGTGTGTGATGAGGGTGCAGAAGGGCAAGGATGGGGGTTGGGCTGGGGACAGAAAAGATTGTGCTGAATGCAGCCTGAGATCAGGGGTGTTAGCATCAACATCCCCTTTAACTGGATCTTAAAGTAAGGGCCAATACAACTGGCAGATAGTAAATAGTTTAGGATTTGGGACCACAATGTGTGTCACAATTGTATAACTCTGCCAATTGTAGCAAGAAAACAGCCATAAACAATATGTCAGCAAATGGATGTGTTTATGGTTGTGCTCCAGCAGAACTTCATTTACGAATACAGGTAGGTAGATTTGGTCTGCAGGCTGTGGTCAGCTGACATTTATCTTAGAGAATAACAATAATGACAACAATGAGCTATATAAAACTTCCTATGTGCCAAACACAAACAGGTGCTCCTTTAATCCTCACACTAACCCTAGGATGGAGGTACAAGTTTCATTCTATATTGAGGAGTCTGAGGTATTAGGGGCTTCCCCAGTGGCTCAGTGGTAAAAGAATTGCCTGCAGTGCAGGAGACGTGGGTTCAATCCTTGGGTCGGAAAGATCCCTGGAGAAGAAAATGGCAACCCACGCCAGTATTCTTGCCTGGGAAGTCCCGTGGACAGAGGAGCCTGGCGGGCTACAGTCCAAAGAGTCGGAAAGAATCGGGCACTACTGAGCGAGTGAGCAGCAGCAGCTGAGGAATTAACAGGTTAAATTTGCAAAAGTGAAACAGCTGGTGAGCAGGGATTCAAATTCTAGGCTGGCCCGGGGCCTATGCGCATGGCAATGCCACTGCTCCTCTCAAGAATAGAAAGGCATGGGCACCTAGGCAGAGGCAGCAGCAGCAGCAGAGATGCATAGTCAGGAGGCTAAATGAAGAGTACCTGGAGGGGCAAGTGAGAGGCAGAGAGTGGTGAGAAACGAGGTAAAAAGGGGCCAGAACTGGAGAGGCTGGAAGCCCATTTGATGCCAGGGTTGCTGGCCATTGTAGGCATCACCTTGTCACCCTTGGCACTCGCTGTACATCAGGGGACTCTTCACACACGTGGACCTGAGGACAACTCTGTGCTGGCCCATCAGGCATTATAATTCCCATTTTACAGATGAAAGAGACTCTCCATGGTGCAAATGTGAGGGAAATCTCCAGCTGGGGGATGAAGAAGCAGTAACTCAGAGAAGTCAAACAGCCTACCCAAGGTCCCACAAGAGCAGGTCCTGTGTGAAGCTGAGACTAGACTCCAAGTCTCCCCGCTCTTGGTCTGGGCTCTCCGTCTTTGTTGCTTCTCTTCCATGAAAGCAGGCAAACTTGTGGATTTCTGGACTGATGTACTCTGATTAAATGGGCCCTGGGCCTGGCTTAGACAGGGGCTTGGGGTGGCAGAAGGTGTGTTGCTGGGACAGGCGATGGCCTGTGGGAGGGAATGTCAGCAGAGGTCAGGACATATGAGTGTGTACAGGAGTAGAGAGGTGGGCATTGTTGCCAGGCAACTAATCCCACTTTGCCCCAGTTACCTAGGTGATGGTGGAATGAAAGGATCCGGATGATCCCAGGACTGGGTATGAATTACAATCCTTTACTGCATCCAGGACTTGGGAGAAAGATTCCTCCTTTTCCTGCTGATATTTTTCTCTAGTTACCTTGTTTTCCTTATAGCACCAGGATACCCCTTCCTTCCAGTTATCCTCTTACTTCCTTTATCACAGGAATGAATCTGCTTGTAGACCCTTTGCCCACCCCAATCCCTGCCTCCCAGCTTGTCTCAGTGCCTGCCTCAGATTCTGCGCCTTGGAGGATAAGGCCCAAGCAAAATAAAGTCAATGTATACTTATCAATTTCCTGGTAAACAGGAAACCTATTCTGAGTCTTCACAATTGTTAACTCATCTAACATGAGAGGTGGGCTGGTGCTGGCTCAGACTGGCTTGCAAGAGCCAGCTGTGCCCAACTTCCCAACTCAGCATCCAGCGATGCCATAGTGGCAACTGGAAGCCAGCTGTGATGAGAATACTCACATCATGGAAGCCAACACCACAAACCCAGGGCTTTTCTTTTAGTTTAGAAAGCTGACTGTTAGACATTTATCAGCATACCATTTTAGTACTCTTCAGAACTCAAGGAGAAAAGTATTGCTAATTTCACCTTATAGATGGAAAAATAAGAATGAGTGAGTGTAATTAGTTTGTTCAAGGACATTCAAATGGTAGATTCAGCACTTGAACCGACACCAATCTGATCCCAAAGACTGCTCTTTTCTTGCTTCTCCATTCATGGCCCTGGTAATGCTTAAATTACATGGACCCCACGTGGGGGTGTTACTGGGCGAAGTCACAAGCACATGTCACATACAATTTTGACAGCGTTTTCACACATTCCTCATGATATTGCTTGATCTCCACAACCATCTTGTGAAGTAAGTATCATTAGTTCCACCTGAAGTTGAAGAAATTGACACCTGATCACACCTGTAGCAGATGATGAATTTGAGGCTAGAACTCTTGTAACTAATTCTTGGTTTAGAGTTTTTTCCATCATACAATGTGACCTCTAACCTTGACAAAATAGATCCTAGCTGATCAAACACGTCACTAAAATATAAGTTTACTTTTTCCTCACTTTTTTGGGAGGAATATAATGTAAAACACAATGAAGCAGCCTCACATAAAAGATTTATTAGTAACGAAGAAAAGATACAGGCTAGGATCAGGCCATATCTAAGTCAACCAAGTTCCTGCTTCTTTCTAGATCCTAACCTGTAATGGAGTGGGAGCAGGGGTGTAGGGAGAGAGCAAATTAGCCAAAATCGTGTGGTCAGGGTCTCTGGCCCCAAGGCCTCTCGCTTTCGCCCCACATTTTGTAAATAATGGTTATGTAACAGCTGAGCTCACTTAATAGCACTGCGCCGGCGCACCGCGTTGTACCCACTTGGCCACAAGCCATGTTTGCTCTGTACAAGTATATAAGCCCCACCTGAGGAGACCCCTTTTTGCTGTTGCCTGGAGAGAATAAATGTGTCTGCAGTTCCTGTGGCTCCTTGAGTCTTCTTTCAGCTTCCCTGTTCCAGCCTTGCCTACCCTGGGTTCAGCGGAAATTTCACACAGTGAGATACAGCAAGACAGCTGGAGTAGTTGGTGTGATCAGCAAGATGAGGAGAAAAGGAAGAAGTGGCAAAAAGACAAAGGCCCAGACAAGAGAACCTAGGCATTCGGGGATTCTGGGAGTCCCACTACTCTTAGTCCTAGACAGTGCAAAGTGTGTTCAAAGAGAATATTTTTGCAAGTGGTTCCTTCCTAGAAAGACTCTACAACATTCTCTGCATAAGCCAGTGGAGAAGAGAGATCCAGACATTGTACTAAATTTATCAACTAGCAAGGTTGAAATAGGAGAGTTTTCTCTTCAACTCTGAGTAACAGGAAGAAAAACATTCAAGAAAATCTCCAGGTGCAAGTTCTGGTTAACTGAGGTCTGTTGTAGGTTCAGTTCAGTTCAGTCATTCAGTCGTGTCCAGCTCTTTGTGACCCCATGGACTGCAGCACACCAGGCTTCCCTGTCTATCACCAACTCCCGGAGCCTACTCAAACTCATGGCCATCGCGTTGGTGATGCCATCCAACCATCTCAGTCACTGTTGTCCCCTTCTCCTCCTTCCTTCAATCTTTCTCAGCATCATGGTCTTTTCCAATGAGTCAGTTCTTTGCATCAGGTGGCCAAAGTATTGGAGTTTCAGCCTCAGCATCCGTCCTTCCAATGAACACTCAGGACTGATTTCCTTTAGGATGGACTGGTTAGATCTCCTTGCCGTCCAAGGGACTCTCAAGAGTCTTCTCCAACACCACAGTTCAAAACCACCGATTCTTTGGCGCTCAGCTTTCTTTATAGTTCAGCTCTCACATCCATATGTGACTACTGGAAAAACCATAGCTTTGACTAGATGGACCGTTGTTGGTAAAGTAATGTCTCTGTTTTTTAACGTGCTGTCTAGGTTGGTCATAGCTTTTCTTCTAAGGAGCAAGTGTCTTTTAATTTCATGGCTGCAGTCACCATCTGCAGTGATTTTGGCATCCCCCAAAATAAAGTCTCTCACTGTTTCCATTGTTTCCCCATCTATTTGCCATGAAGTGATGGGACGAGATGCCATGATCTTCGTTTTCTGAATGTTGAGTTTCAAGCCCACTCTCTTCTTTCACTTTCATCAAGAGGCTCCTTAGCTCTTCTTCATTTTAACTGAGGTCGGACCATGACTACATGAAGGCAGGACAAAGAGATGAGTGTCTGTGGGCTTATGGGAAGAGTCCTGGGAGTGGAGTCAGCTTTTACCACTGCAGTTCCGCCACAGATCGACCAAGGGACTTTGGGCTAAGCACCTTGACTTCTCTGATCTCCAGTTTCAGCCTTTATGAACGTGGGTGAGTAAAATGGGCCTTATATATTTATTTTGAGAATTTAAGGGAATGAGATCATTGATACCAGAGCTCACAGTGGGTATTCTATAAATAATAAATGTTTTTCAACTAAGTCATTCCATGACTTGGTCTTGAGGAGTTAACTGTTGAGTCTTCTTTGTCAAAAATCCACTTAATGTGGCACTGAAAGGGTTAAGTTTGATTCAGCAATTCAATGGATTGTCCTCTTTTTTGTAAGCCTGTTTTGGGAATGAGGCCATTCTGCTGCCACCTCCCTGGTGGCACGGTGCCCAGCTGCTTTCTGTAGGCAATAGTGTGAAAAAGATTTTAATAGTCAGTCATGCCCTAGAGTGGGCAGAGCTTATAATTTTCCATGACTTACTATGCTCAGTCCCAATTACTCTTGATTGAATATATATATTTTTAAATCATCTCATTAATAGCTGTCCTTATGATTTCTCCTTCTATTTCTAATAGAAATCTACCATTTTTCATCTAATGGTTTCTTAGCCAAGTGGGAAAAGGACAGCTAGGATAAAAATTGACCCACTGACAATGGTTTATGAAATATCTGGGCAGGAAAATGTTTACAAACTCATGTCAGTGACACAAAGAAGTTACCCCGAGACTCTGTCCTTCTTACCGTTTCACTACCCCAGCTATCCATCCATCTTTAGTCATTTTGGTAATATTTTAGCCCATGAATTACTTTATTTGTGCCAAGTAGTGAGCCTAAAAGCTGAAGGAAAAGAGATTAAAAGAGTTAACTAATGTGAAGAGCTTGCAACTGTGCCCGACATGCATAAATCATTTCATCAGTGCTCAGCCACAAGGATCTCCACTTTGAACGTGAGTGGATAGGCCTTCTGAGCTTCCAAGGTGGCACTAGTGGGAAAGACTCCACCTGCCAATACAGGTAGACTTAAGAGAGGCAGATTTCATCCTCGGGTTGGGAGGATCCCCTGGAGGAGGACATGGCAGCTCATTCCAGTATTCTTGCTTGGAGAATCCCATGGACAGAGGACCTTGGCAGGCTTCAGTCCATAGGGCCTCACAGAGTCAGGCACGACTGAAGCCACTTAGCATGCATGCATGGATAGGCCTTCTGCAAATTAAGTTGTTAGTATAGTTTGTCTTCTAAGCTTTCAGCTTGCTATCTTTATGTTTCTATACTTTCCATCTCTTCCCAACTTTAACCAGATTCCCTTAAAATTTCACTCTTAGGAAAGACTCTGATGGATTTATTCACAGTGAGATGTCAAGGAAGGATACTGGAAGAATATTGTTCTGCAGGAGCCTTAGGTAGGAATAAGATTGGAACCAAAAGATTCTCTTTAGAGAGAAAATCCCATTTGAGTTTCAAGCTGAGTTGTAGCAATTCAGTACTGGGAAAGTCACATAGTTTGGGAGTAATAGAATAGGAATGAATTCACATAATTTCATTGTCACTGCAGCTGTCCTTGTGGGCTGGGCGGGTCTCATTGAACCATGAGGAAAGGAAACAGAATGGATGAAGAAAGTTCAGCTCACAATGTCACACACACCAGTGGCCTCAGCATTTAATGAAAAATACATTCTTCTTCTATTGCTAAGTTGCTTCAGTCGTGTTTGACTCTGTGCGACCCCATAGATGGCAGCCCACCAGGCTCCCCCATCCCTGGGATTCTCCAGGCAAGAACACTGGAGTAGGTTGCCATTTCCTTCTCCAGTGCATGAAAGTGAAAAGTGAAAGTGAAGTCTCTCAGTCGTGTCCGACTCTTAGGGACCCCATGGACTGCAGCCTACCAGGCTCCTCTGTCCAAGGGATTTTCAAGGCAAGAGTACTGGAGTGGGGTGCCATTGCCTTCCGTGGCCAAATATGATGCCTTCCCAACACCCATTGGATATGACTAGAGTCTTCCCATTTCCCCCAAAGAGCTTTAGATAACGTTCCTTTGCTATAGTGCTCAACCAGGCTGTATCTCCTGAGTTTTCTGGATTCTGCATCAGCCTTGATGAAACACTTTTTTGAGGGCTTTGTATGCAGCAATCTCTGTGTCATCAATTCTCCAAATAAAATTGATCCCAAGAAAGCCACAGAATGAATCTACCCTTTCAACACTGCTCAAGAATAGGCCTGTACACTTTGCAGGCTTGGTGTCCTTTGTCCCTGTGTCAACTCCTGTGCCAGTGGGCTTCAAGCCACCAGCAAGTTGCTGTAGTTACTCCTGTTGCCACGGGTACAGTGTTGCCATGGAGGCCCATCTGGGAACACTTGATGGGAAATTGGAAGATAACTGAGACCTGAGTATAGCTGAGAAAACCTACTCGTGACATCTGTAGAGTCTGGCTGGGAGGAGTGTGACATACTGAGAAGGACACAGGCTCTGGAGACAGGAGACCTGAGATCAGATCCTGACTGCTAGGCACAAATCCTGTGTGACTCTGGACCTCAGTTTTACTTATCTGTGTTAAGTGAATGATTATCTCTGCACGGACAGCACTCAAGTATTGTTTTGAGCTTCAGAGATCCTAGTCTGATGCTGTGGTCAAGGGGGAGGTGCCTCTTGGCCCTGGGCTTGAGTTTTCCAAAGAGGTTGCAGAGGATCAGCTGACATTGCCTGAAGAGCATGGAGGGGATAAACTTGACCGGCTGTTCTTCTCTCCACAGGCCCATAGAGCTGGAGAGAAAAGCATCCCAAGAAAGTCTGTCCTGGCATCAGGTGAGATCTGCAAAGATGGGACCCTTGGGCTGAATGGAAGACCAGATTGTGGAGGGAAAATTGATAGAAATTACAACTGACAGGTCACAGATTTAAACATTTATTGACTCCAGCTAACTATGCATACTTATTCCAGTGCTACATACACTGACTTTGATCTCACACACACTCTCTCTCAAGATGTCACAAATGCTTGGATGTTACACACACTCAGCCTGTTACACAAACACACCCATGCAGATGTTACCCATAATTTCTCAGATGTCACCCACACTCACTCAGATGTCACAGACACTCGATCGTAGACTAGACATACATTGTTCTTTTTGTCTTCTTCTCACTGTCTTAGGTATTATTTGGTTACAGGAGACCAAGCCCACTCAAGCCAGTTTATGCAAAAAGAAGAAAGATTAAAGCTATGTCACAGAACTCAGCCAGGTATCCTGAGGGAGCTGGGGGCCAGGGTGTGACTTTTTCTCTCTCTTTTTCAGGGCATAGAGGGGACACAATGCTCTGCCTCTCTCTGAGTGTATGGTTCATCCTGGACAATTTTCTTTTCTCTGCTTCATTCAGGTCATCATAGCTGTCCCTACATGTTAATTCAACTCTGATGGTTATTATTAATATCATGATAGAATATTAATATCACCATTTGTCTCTGTTCTCAGACATGATCATGGGCTACCCACAGGTCTTCTGTTTTAACATTTAAACTGCATGCATTTTTCACCACGAGGCAAAACTTTTCCTTATAGAAAATTAGGAAAAAATATAGAAAATCAACAAAAAGAAAAATAGTACCTATTGTTATATTCAAGGATAACTTCCACAAAAATTTTACTTATTTTCTGCTCATCTTCATTTCTGTGTGGTTATTTTTATACTTGTGATCACATAAAATAGTTTAAGAAGAACAAAATTTTCATCTTCTGCAGAAGTGCAGTTGAAGATATCTTCCTTGAAGCACATACTGTCAGGCGAGTCAATCAAAGGCTCTCATGCCTTGGGATGGCCTCTGAAGTGAAGGACCCAGGGTCTTAAGGCATCTCAGTAAACTGGGTTTGATTAGGTTAGTCATCTTTCTTAACTCACTGACATACCTGCATGCCCAGGAATCCTGATAGGCCTTCATCTCCACATTATTTCTGGTTTTAGCCATTCCTGGCTTCCTAATCAGGGGTTCAGAGCTGAGTTTCAGATTCTCAGGAAACACTCCAGAATTGTATGCTTGCATTTTGTAGGTTTTCTGGAGATGAGACGCCATAGTTTTCATCAGAGTCTCAGAGATATCCACGATCCAGAAATTCAAGAACTCCTTGTCCATCATCAATGGCAGAGACCTTCCAGGCTGTTGGGGTCTCTGACATCTTGGTATATAGCCAGCCCAGCCCAGCCCCAGAGAGAACAAGCGAAGAATCCAGCTTATCTATTCTTCCTCCATTTTTTTTTTAAACTTTTGTTTTCATTTTGAAGGTCTGATGCACATTATTCTAAACTGTTAAAAGGGGTGAGAACCTTTCCACACAGAGGAAAATGGAATTGGTATGCAAAGTAGGCCCAGTCTTGAATAATTAATTCTGATTTGCATGTTCAGATGAGCCTGAGAGCTGCCCTGGCAGGCAGGAGGAAATTCAGATGCAGGAAAGTAGAGGGTGGCTCCCCAGTGAGGGAGATTCAACTTCCCGGGACCTCCACTGCCTTTCTCAAGTCAACTCTGTGGTCTAATGGAGCTTTAAAAATACCCCAGGTGATTCAGAATTGAGGCCCAGAGAGGGAATTCTCTTGCCCAGCACACACTGCAGGCTAGTGACAGGAAGAACCACACAGTAGTTAATAGTACAGATCCCGGGACTCGTGGACTGCCCAAATGCTCATCCCATTACTGTTATGTGGCCTTGGCAAATTATTTAATACTTAACCTCTCTAAGCCTCAGCTTCCTCATCTGTAAAATGAGGCAAATAATAGTATCCACTTTACAGAGTTGTTGTATGCATTCAATTCTATGTGCCTGGTAGAAATGGTGATTGATCTTGTTGTGACCCTTACCATCAAAATCCTCCTCGTCATCATTTTTAACAGTAGAACTATAATTAAGACTCAGAATTTCTTATCAGATCAAAGTAGGATCTTTGGTGAGTCTTAGTGCCCCGAGCCCCCTTCTAATTACCCTGGGGTTCTATCATCAGGTGGGCTTCCCCGGTGGCTTAGTAGTAAAAGAATCTGCCTGCAGTGCAGGTGACTCGGGGAACGTGGGTTTCATTCCTGGGCTTAGAAGATCCCCTGGAGAAGGAAATGGCAACCTGCTCCAGTATTCTTGCCTGGGAAATCCCTTGGACAGAGGAATCTGGAGAACTATAGTCCATGGGATTGCAAAGAGTTGGGCACAACTAAAGCAACTGACCAACTGTTATCTGGTAGCAACAACAATAATAGTAATAGTAACAACATAAAAGAATAACATATATTCAGTGGGCACTCAGGTAATTTGCAAAGGACTTAACAGATCTTTAGACCCACAGGGGTGATAATTCACATGGGTCCTAGACTCCAGTGTTGAGACTGAAGAGGAGGCACTGTCTGGTGGAATGAGATTTTGTTGAAAGGTCTGGCCAGCAGAGGATGTAGAGGCTGAAACCTCACCAGAGCACAGGCCCTTCCCTCAGTCCTACTGAAGAGGGGCATTGGCCAGATCCTCTCAGGGCTCAGTGCTGTTCTGACTGCTGGACAGTCCTCAAGCCTGAGACCCAGTGAAGCTCAGGGAGGAAAATAGAGACATCAACAGACCCCAGGTATGCATCCCGAGGAGGAGCACACACCCTCACTGCTTCTACATTTGGAATGGAAAGGGGGTCCCATGGAGCAAGGGTTCAGTGTTGGACCAGTGGGTAGAAGCTACAGAGAGAGAGAGATTTTAACTCTAATTCTGTAGAACAAGAACTCTCTATAAAGTTAAGAATGGACAGCACTTTGGATGAATGTGGCCACTGAGAAGTTTTTCAATAGAGGACCCTGGGTTACTGCAAAGAAATTAGACAAGATGATACTTGGCATCTGCAGTCCCTGCAGTCTCTGTTCTAAATCTCCAGGATGGATGATGAGTCTGTCTTGGTTTCAGAAGGCATGGAACTAAGTCTTCTTTCTGTGCCCTGTAAGACTCAGGAGACTCCAGGAATGGAGCTGTGCTGTCCCAGTAACCCATGATGAGACCATCAACCTTCTTTCTCTGTATCATAGACTCCAGACTGGACAGATCTTGGCAGACGTGATAGGCTTCGCCCCTTTAGGCCTAGGGGCTCATTCTCGGAAGGCTGAATCATATAAGTGAAAGAACACCGGGCTTAAGAGTCACACATCCTGTGTTCGAATCCCAGCATTACCACTCCTAGTTTTGAGGCATTAAGTAACTTGCTAAACCTCCCTGCACCTCAGATTTCTTGGGGTTGTTTTACCCTCTTGCTGCATCTTGAACAGTAGAGATAATGCTTGTGTGGTGGCTGGTACAGCAGAGGGGAATTCTGTAATGTGCACATATGGACATGTGCACATTATAGCTGTATGTGTTTACAAGACCATTGTGCAAACTAAATAAGAGAACACACAGAAAAGTGTACATATCACTTTCCCTCCCCCAAGCCTTTTTGATGTGCCAAGGAGTTCGTGTCCTCTGATGCATCAGTCTGGGTCATCTAATATTTCTTAAAGTTTTATTTTCAGAAGTCCCTATTTCTGCTGATCCTGGAGGGAGACCAACTGAGAGCTACAATGCTGACTGAAGATCTGGATAAACACAAAGGTAAGAGCACCTCTCAAATAGTGGTGGCTTTACTGCCGGCAGATGTGTGGGGAACTTTCAAGCATCTGTTGTAAGACCTCAAATCTCTGGGTCTCTGGGACAATTCGTTGTTCTGGAATAAGTATCTAAGAGCAGAAAGAGTGAGAACCAAAAGAAGTGTGCCTTCCCTTCACTATTCAACTTCTTTTTGCTTCTGTTTCCTCTTCTCTAGAATAAGTTCTACTGGGTTGGCCAAAAAGTTTGTAATATCTTACAGAAAAACCTGAATGAAACTTCTGGTCAACTTAATACTTCTCAGAATTTTGATAAGGATTCTATGAGATGACCGGTGGAAAGACTTAGACCAGTGCCTAGCTGGCACTCAGTATATGATAGTGAATCTGAACCAAGGTATTGTAGTTGAACTTTCTGGACAGCCAAGGGCAAATCCTTGTAACATTTAAATCTTTTAAAAATGATTTTGCTGCAGATCTTCATACCTTTCTTCACCAGAGGAAACGGAATGATTTAACCTCCTCTTGGGGATTCAGGTTTATCATGATGAACACCAACCATGGCTCAGAGAGACCCTTGAGAAGATAGATCAGACTGTGTGCCTCCATGATAAATGGCCCCAGAATAGGCCTCTGCCTCATCATTTCTGCTGATACATCTACAAATAGTAGCTTTCTCAACAAATTTAATTAACTGTCTCTCCTCTTCTGCAGGCTAGGAAAAGAGCATCCAAAAATTTTGTTAGTAAAGTGAGTTTTCAAATGCCTGAAAATCTCCCCATGGATAAATTACATGGCTTGTGACAGCTCTTTTGGCCCAGTAGCTTCCTTCCTTATACCTGGAAGTGCTCTGAACACATGTAATATCAGTTTTAACCTATCTTCTATCTGGGAAACAAAGTGTGCAATCTTAAACTGCTCTGATACAGCTTGCCTATGAGCAATGCTAACTCCTTGAATTTTTTTTTTTGATCCATGATTATCTTTATTTTATTTTTTTTTGCCTGGCTAACTCCTCCTTACCTTTGGGCCTCAGCTTATACCCCAGTTCTTCCAAGAAGCATTTCCCAATTTCTTTTACTTTATGTTTTATGTCCCTTTTGTGTGTGTGTGTGTGTGTGAGTGTGTGTGTATTCAGTTGTATCCAACTCTTTGCAACCTCATGGACTGTAGTCCGCCAGGCTCCTCTGTCCATGGAATTTTTCAGGCAAGAATACTAGAGCAGGTTGCCATTTTCTTCCCCAGGGGATCTTCCTGACCTAGAGATCAAACCCACATCTCTTGCATCTCCTGAATTGGCAGGCGCATTCTTTACTACTGCACCATGTAGGAAGCCCTAGTATAGTACGCACACCCAAAATACTGTTTCTTTTTCCCATCTTGGCACTTAGCCTGCTGTACTCTGATTAGATACTAATTGACATATAGAGTCTCCTACCAGATTATAGTGCCTTGAGTAGAGATGCTTTCAAAGATTTTATAACCACTATAACTTCACAAGGTCTAGTACATAATAGGTGCTCAGAAAATACTGTTGAATGGATTCAAGGAATAGTCATTTGAACACAAACAAATATATAAAATAATCC
This sequence comes from Oreotragus oreotragus, assembly GCA_006410675.1. NCBI lineage: Eukaryota > Metazoa > Chordata > Mammalia > Artiodactyla > Bovidae > Oreotragus > Oreotragus oreotragus. The sequence goes on from SJYX01018892.1 coordinate 260,937, forward strand.
CCATATATACATTTGCAGAGATAGAAATGTATAGACACATATACGCACAGAGAAACAAGTTTTGCACTTTTACACACCCTACCCCCACAGGTTCATGTATACAAGGCAGCCACACACTCCCCCAGGCACAGAGATGCACACAAACAAAACAGGCCCACCCGGGTTCTTCCATACACACACCAACAAGCAAAACACACACACACACACATACACAAATATATATGCACTACAGGGAAGATATTTTCCTTGCACTTGTACTCACAACCTGTGCATGCAAATTGGATTTTCAGAACGTCCTAATCCTTTGTTGACACTTATTAAGACAAAACAGAGGTAGGCAGACACAGTCTTTTGGCTGGGCGGATGAGTCTTTGGTGCGATGTAATGTCAGAAACTGTTGATGCAGAATTAATGCTCACTTTTACGAGTTTATCTTATGTCATAGAGTTGAAAAAAACCTCGGTGTAAATATTCATCATATGGCTTAATTGGTTTGATGTACCGTAGCAACAAGCACAGCGCCAGACGCTTGCAATGGAGGCCTCTGCGTTGTTTCAAAGTCTTTATTATTATGACAGCAAAGTCTTGTTCATTAAAGTTTCACAATCCATTTTCATTAGGTTGAAGCTGAGTCTGTAAATGAACAGTTGCTCTGAAAAATCAAGCCCTCACAGTTCTCGCTGGGGAGGCAGCGCGTCTGTATTAATTATCAGGACGCTGGTGTCGATCGACGATGTTAATTGCACTGATGGCTCGTTATTTGGGGAATTGCCATGCATTTCATGCAGGGATAATAAAAATGAATTTTTAAACAAAGAGACTTAAAATAATATCGAATCTGCAGAGAATACCAACATCAAAGGCGTATCTCAAAGCTTTGAATTTTATCTTTGTGGTCCAAAATGTTAAAGAGGCGCCCGCAATGCAGTTGGTTCCAGTTTGCAGTGAAGGAAAACAAAACAAGAGTTAATTAACTGTTATTACAAACCTTTTCAACTTTAATTTGACTTTCAAATATTAGCATTTATCTATGAACTGTGCTTCTGGGTTTGACAAATTAGTTTTCACAGAACAAGTTTAATTAGGCGTCATTGTGCTTTTATGTCAGTTTTCAGAGCTCCAGACAATGAATGGATTAACTTATTAAAAGTCATCTGTTTAAAAGACTTTGTCGAATGGCAAATGGGTGGGCAAAGTTGCTTGGCTTAGCAAGAAGATGGGGAAAATGATACTGCTGGTTGGGTGTCAGGGGGCTTGTAGATCAGATGAAAAGAGAGTTGGCATCCCTCCCAGATGAAGCCTGCTTTTGGGTCACCTCGATCCTCCTCAGGTGGGGAGGAGGGGCCTGGGGTTAATACAATACCTAGGAAAACTAAGCCGAGGGGGCTATCTGTACTATAGAGGAAAGAAATGACATGGAGAAAATCTTCACCATAGATAGCATTTAGGGGCTGTTCACAGGGCAATTCATACTTGACTATGCATTACATTCCATGATTCTCTAATTCAGAGGCCAGCAAACCTTTTCAGGAAAGGCCACACAACTCTGCCTTTATCTCCTGGAGGCAGCAGTAGACAATAATAGAAAGAAAAGTGAAAGTGAAGTAAGAGTTGGGAGCCTCCCTTGGTCTGGGGCTCTGGTTTGCTGTCTTGTGCTCTAGTTGAAAGTCTTGTGTTGGGCTGGCTGCACTGATCGAAATACATTTAACAAAAGGGAGTCTTTTCTCCCAGCTGCCCCTGACCTCGGACGCGGGGTGTCTCCTCCCGGCCGCCCCTGAACTCGGCCACGGGATAGCTCCTCCTGATCGCCACTCTGAGGCCAGGGGCAGTGACCCTGAGGAGCCACCCCGAGCCCGAGGCCAGAGGCGGCAGCTGGGAGGAGCAACCCGAGGAGCGGCGGCTGGGAAGGCGCAGGAGGACCTAGAGGAGCTATTCCACGTTGAAGGTCAGAAACAGGGGCGGTAAGGAGATACTCTTCGTCCGAGGTAAGGAGCAGCAGATGTGCTTTGCTGGAGCAGACGTGAAGAGATACCCCACGCCCAAGGTAAGAGAAACCCAAGTAAGATGGTAGGTGAGTGACTAAAAAGATGGTCTTAGATACTATAGGTGTTCTGGAGTGTGACTCTGCCAACTGTGAGCTTTATGACTCCAAACAGATTGGTCTCCTTCTACTTAATTGACTTCATCGGAAAGCTAGAAAAATAATTACAAAACTTTTAATGGAATAACTTTATAATAACGTAACTTTATATAATGTAATAACTTATTTATTATAAGAATAATAAATAACTTATCTCATAAGGTTTACTTGAAGTTAAATTAGGTCTGTTTACATACAGTAACTACCGTGGATAAAGTAGTGTGCAAAGCAGAGTCAGTATGTAATATCTTCTTAATATCATTTTGAAGTATCCATTTGATTTGTGAGAAACTTTTTTTCAATATTTATCTTTATTTACTTGGCTCCACTGTAGTATGTGGCTCTAGTCCCCTGACCAAGGGTCAAACCCAGGCCCCTTGTGTTGGGAATGTGGAGTCTTAGCCACTGGACCGCCAATGAAGTCCCTGGGAGAAACTTTTAAACTGCAAATTTTAAAAGGTTAGTCACACAGATAAGACTCAGACTACAGTGTGGTTAATTTGAAATCAGTAATAAAATTATGAGAAATAACATAATTGGAAATTAATTACATATTTCTAAACTATTCAGGAGCCAAATAATAAATTGTAATAAAAAAGGCAGGGCAGGGACCGACATGTACAGGTTTCTTTCTAGTCTTTCTGCAGCTCAGTCTTCCCAGACTGAAAATAATTCCTTTAAAGCAGAGCTTCAATGGTGGCTATCCATTAGAACCATCTGGCACACTTTCTAAAGCGCCATTGATCAAACTGATTAATTCAGCATCTTGGGGGCTGGAAGCCAAATATCAGTATTTGCTAAAACTCTACAAAAGATTTCAATGTGTAGTCACACTTCAGTGTGCATAAGACAGCGAACTGTTGGGTTTGTTTTTTTTTTTCAAACTTTTTACTTTGTATTAAGATATAGTGGAACTTTCAGGTGATCAGCAAGGGGACTCAGCCATGCATATACGTGCATCCATTCTCCCCTAAGCNACACTTCAGTGTGCATAAGACAGCGAACTGTTGGGTTTGTTTTTTTTTTTCAAACTTTTTACTTTGTATTAAGATATAGTGGAACTTTCAGGTGATCAGCAAGGGGACTCAGCCATGCATATACGTGCATCCATTCTCCCCTAAGCCCTCCCCCATCCAGGATAGCATGCAACACTGAGCAGAGCTCCCTGAGTGGAACGGTCAGGTCCTTGTTGGTTATCCATTTTAAATGTAAGGATGTAGCTCTATCTTAGGAAAGCAAAACCATAATCAACACCTATTTTTTGTAGAACCTCCAGCGGCTCAGATACTCAAGGGCACACATTTGTTGAAGGAATCCCATGGCTTTTGTAAGAACCTGATGCTTCCAAATAATATGTTATCGTTATGTCCATTGGTGCATAAATCTATTACTTTGTATTAAGATACAGTGGAACTTTCAGGTGATCAGCAAGGGGACTCAGCCATGCATATACGTGCATCCATTCTCCCCCAAGCCCTCCCCATCCAGGATAGCATGCAACACTGAGCAGAGCTCCCTGAGTGGAATGGTTAGGTCCTTGTTGGTTATCCATTTTAAATGTAAGGATGTAGCTCTGTCTTAGGAAAGCAAAACCATAATCAACACCTATTTTTTGTAGAACCTCCAGCAGCTCAGATACTCAAGGGCACACATTTGTTGAAGGAATCCCATGGCTTTTGTAAGAACCTGATGCTTCCAAATAATATGTTATCGTTATGTCCATTGGTGCATAAATCTTCAAATGATGTAAAACCATGATGGATTTTCTTTAACATTGGAAAGCAATCACACTTGTGGGACAAATAAGGATTTTAAGAGGCTCTTTTATTCACTGAAATATCATCATTCCATTTTAAGGGGAAATTATATATGTGGGGAAAATGTCTATTACAGAATGAGAAGCAGAATTTGATTTTGTCTAAGATGATAGCTGGACCCAGAAGGGAACATTTCATGCAAAGATGGGCTCAATAAAGGACCTGTCTCTTATACACATCTAGTTGTGTATAAGAGACAGACAGAATGAGAAGCAGAATTTGATTTTGTCTAAGATGATAGCTGGACCCAGATGCTTCTGTGGGCAGTGACTACTTGTCCTTTTGACCTTTGCTAAGCCAGCCTCGGGAACCAGGGGATTCAGAAATCCCGAGACTAGCATAAGCTCTTGGAATCTGAGGGTGTTGCTCTCAAGGAGGTTGATTTATGATGGGCCTTTCAAGCTTCCCTGGTAGCTCAGAGGGTAAAGCATCTGCCTGCCATGGAGGAGACCCAGGTTCGATCCCTGGGTCAGGAAGATCTCCTGGAGAAGGAAATGGCAACCCCCTCCTGTGAGATGTGAGTCTGAGTGAACTCTGGGAGATGGTGATGGACAGGGAGGCCTGGTGTGCTGTGATTCATGGGTCGCAGAGAGTCGGACACGACTGAGCGACTGAACTGAACTGAACTGAGTCTCTTACCTTCTCATGTTCTCCTAAAGAAGACCCATAACTTTTCACACATCAAACATTTCCTCACTTTCATCTAAAGATAGTAGGCATTGTTGGGCAACCGATGATGTACAGATAGTTGTTGTTTTTAACAACAACTGACTTCAACATCATTCTCCTAATGGTGAAGAGCTTCCTTTGAAATTGGCTATTATAGTGCCAGGATATATTTTGTAGGAAAGCAAAATTTGCCACCCCAAATGTATCTCTTTGTCATAAAGATTATTTGGGCTTGCTTATTTTTAAGAAATGAAAAACTCAGGAAGGAGCTTTGAACTTCTCCCCTAACTACTTACGAGAATTTGGATAGAGGATCTGTTCTGCAAAGGTAACTATCACCAGATTGTGTAATATTCAGTGCTGCAGTATGAACTAGGTATATAGGCAGGGAGGAACGTAGCATAGTCTGCTTGTTAAAATTCTCCTCTGTGTCTCATTGTCTCTACATGGCCCAGCAAACATTTGTTCACCAAACATTTGCTCTTTTCATCTTCCTACGATGCCTTCTTTCCCTTTGAAGCCCAGAGCCTACCCCCTTCTCCTTAGTCCAGAATGACATATAGACCCCATTTTGCCTGACTCTTTGTAATCTTGTTTATGTGGATTCCCTGTGTGTTTGTAATTAAATTTGTTTCCCACTATTAATTTTTCCTATATCATATAAATTATTCGACAGCACAAAGAACTAAGAGGGGATTGACGGAGTTTTCCCCTCCCCAATGATTTATTTTGACTTGCTGAATTAGATAACAGAGGTTAAGAAAAAAGAAAGTTGAGTTGATGTGTGGCAGAACCAATACAATATTGTAAAGTAAAAAAAAAAAGAAAGAAAAAAAGAAAGTTGGGGCCAGGATTCACCTGTAAATGCGTCTATGGAAGAAAGTTATTTCTTGTTACTATCTTTGCAGACTTTTATAATCTTCCTACAAAGCAACTCATGAAAGAGGGAGAGACGTATTTTACTTAGAAACAAGGGAACAGTCATAAAGGTAAGCTTGAGCACTGCTAATAGGAATACCTATAAAGAGAATTCCATGTTGGAACAAGGAGATTTCTGCTCTTGGAGAGCACACAATCTTTAGTGGAGATGCGTCTATTAAGCTGCTATCATTGAGGATGTGCAAACTGCTATGAGAGCACAGAGGAAGAAGAAGTCAGTTGCACCTACCTGCCAGGGAAACCTACAAATAAGTAATTAACGGATGGGTTCTGAAGACTGAGTAGAAGTTTTCCAAGTGGAGAAAGAGTGAAAGGCACATCAAACAGAGAGAATAGCCTGTGAAGCAGTCTTAATCACAAAAGATTGCTAGCATGTGACCAAAGCACTGGCTTTGTCAGGGGGTGTGAGAGGAGGCATGCATTGTTCCTTTCATGCACACACCTGTGTGGGCCTTCACACTGTGTGAAGTGCTGTCCTCACCCCAGAAATTGTCTCCCTACAAATACTCTCATGGCTTGCTCCCCTGGTCCTATAACTCTCTCCTCAAACAGCAGCTCCTCAGAGGCCTTCCCTGGGCACTAGCAAACCCCATTCTGTCTCACTGTCCCTTTGCTGGGTTTTATTTTCTTCCTAGCTCATGTATCATGTATATGATGTGTTTGATTTATATTTTGTGTCTTCCAATTAAAGTATAAGCTCTATGAAAGTAGGGGCTTGGTCTTTTGTGATTTCTGTAGTACGCTCAGTGCCTAGCATGGCATGTGCATAAAGTAGGTGCTCAGTAACTCATCAGATATCAATGCACCAAGAACTGGGAAGGGAGGTAAGGCTTTCTTTGGAGGTGCCCAACATTCTGTCCAGTCAGTCACATAGCAAGTGGTCACAACAGAGTGTGTTAGAAGCTAGAACAGACAATGGCTTTGAAGGCCAAGTTAAGAAAGTTGGATGTTATTCCATGGGTGATGGGGTTGCCACGGAGGCCTCCTGGACAGGGGAGGGCACAGCTGGATTTAAGTGTTCATATCTGTTTATATCTCACTTCATGGCAAATAGATGGGGAAAAAATGGAAACTGTGACAGACTTTATTTTCTTGGGTTCCAAAATCACTGTGGATGGTGACTTCAGCCATTAAGTTAAAAGATGTCGCTCCTTGAAGAAAAGCTATGACAAAGCTAAACAGTGTACTAAAAAGCAGAGACATCATTTTGCCAACAAAGGTCCATATAATCAAAGCTATGGTTTTTCCAGTAGTCATGTACACCTGTGAGAGTTGGACCATAAAGAAGGATGAGTGCCAAAGAATTGATGTTTTCAAACTGTGCTGCTGGAAAAGACTTGAGAATCCCAATCCCTTGGACGGCAAGGAGATCAAACCAATCAACCCTACATGAAATCAACCAGGAATATTCATTGAAAGGACTGACGCTGAAGCTGAAGCTCCAATACTTTGGCACCTGATGTGAAGAGCAGACTCAGTTAAAAAGGCCCCGATGCTGGGAAAGATTGAAGGCAGGAGGAAAAGGGGATGACAGAAGATGAGATGGTTGGATGGCATCCTTGACTCAATAGACTTGAGTCTGAGCAAGCTCCAGCAAATGGTGGAGTACAGGGAAGCCTGGCTTGCTGCAGTCCATAGGGATGCAAAGAGTCAGACATGACTGAGTGACTGAACAGCAACAAATCTCTGCTTATTTCCCCAGGAACCATAGAAGCCAAGGGAAGGTGTTCCTCTCCAGGGAGAGAGCTGAGTGGCTCTCCTCATGTCAGTGTTCCCTGTTAGAGAGGATATGCTCTTGGAGACTACCCTGGGAACCCCAGGGACACTCATTGCTTCAAAGCCGAAACTCCTCACACAGGCCCTGGTGGGCCCAGGGCCAGGACTAGGGGGAAGCGATGGAGGTGGACAGGGTGTGATACTGAAGGGAGTACTTCCTTTTAGGTGCCCAACCTGTGCCTGCATGAAACCGAGAGGGAGCACTCTAAGCTCCTTGCCTGTCTCTCCCTAGACCCAGCCTTGGGAGCTGATTTCTCTAGAAGGCACATGGACTAAGGGCAGGGCCTTTTGGCTCCTGCTCACAATGAAGAAATTGAGGTCTAGAAGGTAGATCTAGACTTTCTTGAGTAACAACAGTGGAAGGGAGAGTGGGCCTCAGGTGGGTATCTTAAGAAAAGGAGAGGGGAAGCAGATTCCAGGGGTCCAGGCTCCAGCCTCAGGGCCATTGCTATTCCCCTATGTCCAGCTTCTATTGGAAGTCCAAGTCCCCACTTCTGGGCCCAATACCTTATGTGTCCTCCCATCTCTATAGATTTAGCCTGCTCATGTGTCCAGATGGTGGTTCAGTGGGCAGGTAGGATTGAAACAGCTCTGATTTACCCCTGCCCTTGCTGGAAACTGGGCTTCTGGGGCTGCACATGGTGAGAATCCCATGGTTCTCATGGGCTTCTCTACCAAGCTTATGCCTGTCCCTCCTTTTGGTTTTCTTTCCTGGAGTTGCCTGTGCTCAGGACTTGGCTTGGGTTTAGCTAGAGGCCCATCCTCATCCTCCTTAGGATGGGCTGTCATCCTTGGGTCTTTCCTTCTAAGGATAGTTGCCTACCTGCCTGCCCCTGTATACTAGGTTCCCCTCCCTAGGGCCATGTTTCCCTGTGGGAGCTGTCCTACACACAGATTCCTCTAATGTCTAGAGACTTCTGTATCTCCCCTGCCTCAGAGATCAGGACTTGGATGTGTCCAAGATCAAACCATGGTTCCCTGCAGATCAGCCCTGGGAGTTTGTTATTAGTGTTACATTATACCCTCATGTTATGCTGTAGGCATAAAAATTATTGTCTGGCTATAATATGACAGAGAACGGGGAATATCAGACAGTTTCTTGTGGATGGAATGGAGAAAAATAAACATAACCATAGTCAAGCAGTCACTAGCTGTGCTTGAGATGAGTAGGAAAACCTGCCTTCCAGTTTCCAGTGTTTAAAATTCCTTCAGATACTTCCTCCAGATAGCCCCATAGTCCAGAGATCATACTCCAGAGAGTATGATCTCCAGATACATACTCCAGAGATCCCCCTATGAGAAGAAAAACAAAATAATTTCATTTTATGCTTGTGGTAATCTTTTGAAGATAGACTTATTATTCCCATTTCATAGATGTGGAAAGTGAGGTCTGAAGAGTTGTGATGACTTGGATTAGACAGCTGATAAGTTATCAGGCTGACCCCAAGACCATGCTTCCTATATTTCATAGCTTCCCGTATTGAGCACTCCTAGGAACTCATGCCAGGGGCATTTGTGCTGAGAGCTCTTTAGGGGAGCAAAGCACATGGGCACCTTCTTCTCATGTCCCTGTCATTCCTGGGCAAGACAATGATGGCTTGGTGTACACATGGAAATGACATCCAGCTTCTCACTGCCGGATCCCTGAGCACAAGCACTTGTTGTTCATTTCTACAAATGTTAACATATCAGGATGTATTTTGACATGCTACTAAGATAAGTGCTAGAGCTGACAATAATAATGTATAATTTATGTCTCTCATATTACCTTCCCATCACTATGCTTACATTATTACATAAATTAGTTTAATGTATCTGACATTCATCAGATAATTTAAACATTTGTTCTTTTGTCTCTGTCTCCTGCTCACAAGCTTCTAGGCTGGAGATCATGGCACCATGTTGGCACTGATTTGCAGGAATGCCGGGAAAATTATGGAAGACTTTTCTGATATACATAAAGGAGACATGATTTCCCTGTGAGCAGCTGGGTCCCAGAGTTACAGACAACCCTAGAAGATGCACTCACCTCTGAGACAAATTGCAAAAATGGCCACAGATTCTTCCTGTATTTCAACCCCTATTTAATGTGATATTGGAGCTTCTCCCACCCAGAGTTGGAGTCTAGTTCTCCAGCTTTTAAATCTGGGATTGGCTACATGTCTGGCTTTGGCTAGAGGGTCATTGGCAGACTTGTTTACAGTGACTTGCCTTCTTGCTACTTTTGGAAATTGGCACTTAACCATGAGGAGAACAAGCCCCCAGTAGGGCATGGGATGGTGAGACCCATGACCTAGTTATCTTCTTTGCTCTAGTGATACTCTTCCATTGCCAGACATGGGATTGAAACCATTTCCTGCTAGCTGACTGCAGCCATATGCAGAGGCAGCGGAAGAACCACCCAGCAGTTCCCAGCCATTGCTGCTCCACAGAATTCTGAGCTAAATGCACGGGCTGCTATATTAAGTAAGTTCAGAGTGATTTGTTACATGACAGAAAAAGTACAGAATGCTGAGACTGATAGATAGGGGAGTCCTATTTATAATTAGGGAGAAGAGGATACTTCTTGAGTTCCTGCTATACCTCCAAGATGGGCCAAGCATTTACACATATATTATCATCTCCTTTGGTCCTCATACTGGATATAGAGTTTCCTTTGACACTATTAATATCCCCATTTTGCAGCAAAGAAGATAAGATTTCCGATGCTTAGTTTACTTGCCCAAGATCACAAAGCTAGTAAATGGTAGAACCAGTATTCAAACTCAGGTCTATCTGCCAGAATGCCCTAACCCTGGTCATTAATTGGTATATTTTTTAAAGGAGAAGAAAACTTTGAAGTGATTAATTCTGTTTGCATTTTTGTCCAGGTGAGGGACATCCAGACAAGTCCAAGTATTTGATATGATCATTAATACAAGGATATCAGTACAGTGTTTGTCAGTTGCAATATCCGTTAATTAATTTAACCAGCCTTATGAGTCAATACTGATGGTGGCTCAGATGGTAAAGCGTCTGTCTACAATGCGGAAGACCTGGGTTCGATCCCTGAGTTGGGAAGATCCCCTGGAGAAGGAAATGACAATCCACTCCAGTACTGTTGCCTGGAAAATCCCATGGACAGAGGAGCCTGGTACACTACAGTCGATCTTTATGGAGAAGGAAATGGCAACCCACTCCAGTATTCTTGCCTGGAGAAATCCATGGATGGAGGAGCCTGGTGGGCTACAGTCCATGGGGCTGCAAAGAGTCAGACACAACTGAGCGACTTCTCTCTTTTCTCTCTTCTAGTTGAGGCAAGTAGATTCAAAAGGTTAAAAAAAAAATTGTCCAAAAGAAACAGGGGAGCCAGGACTTGAACTCAGAACTCCTGAATCCAAACTGCATGAGTGCTCCCCTGAGCCAGGCCATCCCCCTTTCCAGTCAGTTTTCCTGTGGGGCCTCAAATTGGATGCTCGATGATCTCATCATTGATGGATGAAGACAGCAGATCCAGAGATACTCCCTGTGTGCAGGGCCCTACACTAGGCCCTAGCAGTTTTCAGGGATAAGTATGGCTTAGTCCCTACCCTCACAGAACTGAGTTTCTGACTGGCGAGGCCATACTCCACGGTACGTTACACCCAGATCTAGGGGTGGCATGTCATCACGTGATCTGGCGCACTGGCATCTTCTTTTCAAGTGATGCTAATGCCTGTCCACTTAAATAAATCAACATGTCCATTTTCACCATCAGTGCCTGTGATGCATGGGATGCCCCAGGGAACCCCTCCAAAGTGCTTCACTCTGTTTTCGTGTTCACAAGTGTTAAGAAGCAGTCAAAGATTTAAAACTGAAAAGTCCAGTATTGGCAAAGATCAGGAGAAGTGGACAGAATTTGTAAACTGATAACAATATTTTTTGGGGGAGGGAAATTTGGATTAGGAAACAAACCCCTTAGATTATTCATACATTTGACCCTCAAATTCTAGAAATTTATTCTAAGGAAATCACCTACAATAAGGATGTACAAAATTTTATTTAAAATGTATTTTATGATGATGACATTTAATTGAAAACAACCTAAATGTCCAACAATCAGTTCAGGTCAGTTCAGTTCAGTTCATTCGCTCAATCTTGTCTGACTTTTTGCGACCCCATGAATCGCAGCACGCCAGGCCTCCCTGTCCATCATCAACTCCCGGAGTTCACTCAAACTCACATCCATCGAGTCCATGATGCCATCCAGCCATCCCATCCTCTGTCACCTCCTTCTCCTCCTGCCCCCAATCCCTCCCAGCATCAGAGTCTTTTCCAATGAGTCAACTCTTCGCATGAGGGGGGCAGAGTACTGGAGTTTCAACTTTAGCATCATTCCTTCCAAAGAACACCCAGGACTGATCTCCTTTAGAATGGACTGGTTGGATCTCCTTGCAGTCCAAGGGACTCTCAAGAGTCTTCTCCAACACCACAGTTCAAAAGCATCAATTCTTCGGCACTCAGCTTTCTTCACAGTTCAACTCTCACATCCACACATGACTACTGGAAAAACCATAGCCTTGGCTAGATGGACCTTTGTTGGCAAAGTAATGTCTCTGCTTTTCAA
>SJYX01018892.1:275618-322014 GCA_006410675.1 Oreotragus oreotragus
TAGGTTTCTCAAGAGGCAGATCAGGTGGTCTGGTATGCTCATCTCTTTCAGAATTTTCCACAGTTTATTGTGATCCACAATGTCCAACAATAGGTTTTGGTTAAAGAAAATACATCCATACAATATACTGCTACTCAGTGGATTAAAATGATGCAGTAGACTAATAACATAAAATCATGAAAAGAAAGGGCAAATTATAGAAATGGTATTGCAGAATGAATTCATGTAACGAAGTATGTATAGCAAAATTCTGGAAGGTTATGTACTAAAGTATTAACAAGGCTTGTTTCTGGTGGAGAGATTAGGAAGCTTGGAGTATTTTTTGTTTTCTTCTGTATGTTCATTTGTATTTTCTTTACTGGTAGTGTAATGCTTTGTGTTAAAAAGATAATAAAAGTCTAATAAACAACATTCAGCTGTTTAAATAAAATTTTCATAATACCTGTTTACTAAAATCTGGAGATCTGTGTGATACTCATGCTCAAGTTTTATATTTGAATGAAAGGAAATGCAGAATTTAAGAAGTGAGGGATGAGAGAAATGCTGTTAAGGTTTGGGTATCAATATCCTATTCTTTCTGCTCCCACCCCAAAGCTGTCTGCCATCTTACTCACAGAGTTCATATTGTCTCTTATTTTGATTCAAAATAGATCTGACTATTATGCAGTAAAAAGAGAAGAGGCTTCTGCATACAGATATGGGCTCAAATCCAACCCCCTTCCTACCTTGAGTGATAGTGGGCAATTCACATAACTTTTCTGAGCATCCATTTCTTTATCTGTAAAGTAGGAATAGACCTAACTTGCAGCAATGTTGAGAGAATTAGACACCCTGTGTGTATAGAGCCAAGCATAGTACCTGACATATGGTAGGTGGTCAATAAATTATTATTATATTGTTGTCACTTTGGTATTGTTATTCTTGTATAAAGGAACTACAGAGTATGGATACTATGCCCTTTTTTTTTTCTTCTGGTAGACAGATTTAATCAGCATAGAAATGGATTTTAAGGGAACACTCCTTGGCTGTTGAAGCTGGGACTTACCTCCTCCTTATCAGTGTCATTTGCAAAAGGCTCCCTCATGTCTCCCAGGGCTCAACTCAAAGCATCTCTACTCCTGGGAAAGAATACATTTCTTTTTACAGGCAGATCGGGCTTATTGTCTTACATGTGTAGGAAAGTGCAGCATTTGACCTGATATAAACATGACTTAGCTAGTATGGGGCCTGCTGCCCCACACTGCACACCTGTGCTGATGGCAGATTGTGCTGGTCATGATGCTCTTTCCTAAGGAGCGGAGGCACAGTCAGGGAATCTGCTCAATATCAAGTTTCCTGCAGTTTTTACAAATTGATCAGAGGTTGCAAACAAGAGGAAACCCACTCGCCTCTTTTGGATGAAAGCAGAGTGGGGGAGGGTGGAGGAGGAGGGAAGGTTGAGAATTCATCTGTTTCAGCCTCCTAGGCCTCCTGGTGAAGGACATGGAAGCCTGGCGTGCTCAGCTGAACAACAAAGGCCTCATTGAGTCTTGGCCAGAAGGGGCACTGTTTCGACTTCCTGGTCTCTCCTGCGCCTGGAATGAGTTGCTGCAGAGGTAGGTGGGCCAGGTGTTTGTCATTCTTGGATTGGACGGTTTGGGATAGCTCAGAATGTCTACTTTTCTAGGAAACTGAGGCCCAGACAGGAAAGTAACTGGTCCAGATGAGTCTGTGGCAAAGCCAGGTCTGATGGGGGCTCGGCTTTCTGTCTTGGCAGCCTTCCACAAAGCATGACGCCAGTCTCTGGGCAGCAGGCTCATTCCCTAGGAGGAAATATAGGATCTCAGCAAATGGGCAAGGCCGGTCCTTCCTCCCCTGGACTGAGCTTGGCTGTCCCAGGGACACTATCTCCTCTGCCTGCTAGGCCTTTCTACAGCCCTGGGGGCCAGATTGCTTCTCCAGGGCCCCCACCCTGGGGTTCTCTCTGGGTTCTTCCTGAAAGGCTTGGGGAAGTAAGCGATCAGATTCCAAAGACTTTCCCCTGGGGTGGAGTTGGGGGTGGGCAGCATTTCCCAGAGTGGGGCTTTGCCTAGGCAGGGGGCTCAGCTAAGAGCTACAGGCTCACAGCAGGGGCTCCTTAAATATGCAGAGGGAGCAGCTGCCTTTGATCTCTCCAGCGAAGAAGCAGCCACTCCCCGCTGAGCTGGAGTGTGCATGTGCTTGAGGGTGGCATGTGTGTGTGGGTTCACATGTAAATGAGGGCAGACTGGACACCAACATGTGCACGTATGTGTGTGCACACAGGCACCGCTACAGGTTTACATGTGTGCATGTGCATGCATGTGTGTGTGCCTATCTGTGTACGTGTGCCCGTATCTAAACTTGGGAGTTACCGAGTGTGCGTACATGTGTATGCCTTGAAGTTTGCTGGGCAGAGTAAGTGTCTGCACGTCAGTTCATCTGTGATATCTCTATAACACAATGAACAGTATTATCTACCCAGCAATTTCCATATGAGGCAACTTATAACAGTATTGGGCTTCCCACGTGGCGCTAGTAGTCAAGAACCCGCCTGCCAATGCAGGAGATGTAAGAGACTCACGTTTGATCCCAGGGTTGGGAAGATCCCCTGGAGGAGGGCATGGCAACCCACTCCACTATTCATGCCTGGAGAATCCCATAGACAGGGGAGCCTGGTGGGTTGTGATCCATAGGGTCACAGAGTAAGACAAGACTGAATTGATTTAGCAGGCAGGCATAATACTGTTACTCTTTNGGGTTGGGAAGATCCCCTGGAGGAGGGCATGGCAACCCACTCCACTATTCATGCCTGGAGAATCCCATAGACAGGGGAGCCTGGTGGGTTGTGATCCATAGGGTCACAGAGTAAGACAAGACTGAATTGATTTAGCAGGCAGGCATAATAGTGTTACTCTTTGTTCAAAATATTACCTCTGAAGTCATCATAGTAGAACCACCTGGTTCTGCCTCCTGGCCCAGTTTAATTTGTCTAAGGATGAGTCAATTCTAGTACCCACTCACCTCATTATGATGGTCAGGAAATGGTGTGGTAGGCTGGATTACTATTTAAAACTTCCTTTGTCACCCTTCTCCGACTGATGTTTGGAATGGCTGAATAACCTCCTTTGGCCAACGGAAGTGAGATCCCAGGCGACACAAGCTATATTTGAGCTGAAGCTCTAAGAGCCCTTGTTTGACTTGCCATTTTTCCTTTTCCTCTGCCATAAGACTTGTGATATTCTGTCATCCTGGGGCCCAGAAAGCAGATGCCCTGGAGCAGAGCCTCAGCCAGCCGATGGTAAACCTTGTGGGAGTAAAGCGCGGAGATTATAGGGGTTTTCATTGTGGTGACCTAGGTATTGCAGCATAACCTATCCTAAATTGACTACAACAAATTGGTGCTGGGATCAATCGTCTCACTCCTTGGGCTTTCAGTTTTGGATCCAGAAAGCACTTTCGTAATTTCTGTTGACTGTGATTTATGGCTGGAGATCAGGAAATGTGTGGTCATGTTTCCCATGCACGAATAAAGGCCATATTTCTCTCATGTGACTAAACATATGCCTTTTATGCAAAGTCAGCAAAGATAGAGAGCAGAGAAATAGAGATCAAAATGGGAGATGAAATTGATGAAGTCTGTGGTTCTGAGTTCAGTTATTCTTGAGACCCAGCTGCATCCTTGCTCTGCACCCAGCTTCATTGTCCCATTGATTCTGTAAACAATAACCTCCCCCTCTGAAAGTGTTAGTTGCTTAATCCTGTCCAACTCTTTGCAACCCCATGGACTATATATATAGCTCATCAGGCTCCTCTGTCCATGGTATTCTGCAGGCGAGAATGCCGGAGTGGGTAGCCATTTCTTCTTCTAGAGGATCTTCCCAACCCAGGGATCAAACTCGGATCTCTGGCATTGCAGGCAGATTCTTTACCATCTGAGCCATCAGGGAAGCCCCAAATTCCTCATCTAATTAATGCCAACCTGAATTGAGTTTCTGTCACTTGCACTGACTCAAATGTAATATGTATGATTTTGTGTGACAATACATATATGTATTACAATGTTATGTGTTTGAATGCATATTTGTATATATTCATATATGTGCTGACACTTATGAAATGTGTGTGCCTATATATCTTCATGTGCCTCTGTATGTCCTGGTAATCCTATGCAGTTATCAGTTCAGTTCAGTTCAGTTGCTTAGTCATGTCTGACTCTGCAACCCCATGGACTGCAGCACACCAGACTTCCCTGTCCAGTACCAACTCCCAGAACTTGCTCAAAATCATGTCCATTGAGTTGGTGATGCCATCCAACCATCTCATTCGCTGTTGTCTCCTTCTCCTCCTGCCTTCAATCTTTCGCAGGATCATGGTCTTTTCTAATGAGTCAGTTCTTTGTATCAGGTGGCCAAAGTATTGGAGCTTCAGCTTCAGCATCAGTCCTTCCAGGGAATCCTCAGGACTGATTTCCTTTAGGATTGACTGGTTTGATCTCCTTGCAGTCCAAGGGACTCTTGAGAGTCTTCCCCAATACCATAGTTCAAAAGCATTAATTCTTTGGCACTCAACTTTATGGTTCAATTCTCACATCCATACATCACTACTGGAAAAACCATAGCTTTGACTTTACAGACTTTTGTTGTCAGAGTAATCTCTCTGATTTTCAATATGCTGTTGAAGTTTTTCATAGCTCTTATTCCAAGGAGAAAGCGTCTTTTAATTTCATGGCTATAGTCACCATCTGCAGTGATTTTGGAGCCCAAGAAAATTAAGTTTGTCACTGTTTCCATTGTTTCCCCATCTATTTGCCATGAAGTGATGATATTGGATGCCATGATCTTAGTTTTTTGAATGTTGAGTTTTAAGCCAACTTTTTCACTCTCCTCTTTCACTTTCATCAGTTCCTCTTCGCTTTCTGCCATATGGGTGGTGTCATCTGCATATCTGAGGTTACTAATATTTCTCCCTGCCTGTAATCTTGATTCCAGTTTGTGATTTATCCAGCCCGGCATTTTTCATGATGTACTCTGCATATAAGTTAAATAAGCAGGGTGACAATATACAGCCTTGACACCTTGACATACTCCTTTCCCAATTTGGAACCAGTCTGTTGTTCCATGTCCAGTTCTAACTGTTGCTTCTTGACTAGCATACAGATTTCTCAGAAGGCATGTAAGGTGGTCTGGTATTCCCAGCTCTTTAAGAATTTTCCATAGTTTGTTGTGATCCACACAGCGAAAGGCTTTAGAGTAGTCAATGAAGCAGACGTAGATGCTTTTCTGGAATTCTCTTGCTTTTTCTATGATCCAACGGATGTTGGCAATTTGATCTCTGGTTCCTTTGCCTTTTCTAAATCCAGTTTGAACATCTGGAAGTTCTTGGTTCACATACTGTTGAAGTCTAGCTTGGAGAATTTTCAGCACTACTTTGCTAGTATGTGCAATGAGTGAAATTGTGTGGTAGTTTGAACATTTTCTGGCATAGCCTTTCTTTGGGATTGGGATGAAAACGGACCTTCTCCAGTTATAGAGTTGTAGAGGTGTGTTTATATGCAGGTGTGTGCAGTTACAGAGGTATATTTATGGTATGTTGGTGAATTTGGCTGACACATAGTAAGTGTTCAATAAATAATTGCAGAATAATTTATCTGTATTTCAACAGAATGTGTGCATGTTTGTGGCACAAACAGTGACCTAGAAAGAATGACATCAGGAGGGGCTGGTTATCCATGGCAGGGCTCTGCTGGTACATCGCCCAGCTGCACGTGGACTCTGTGTGATGACTACTCTCATACTTCCATCACTCCTGAAGTGTTTATGCATTGGCATCTCAGGTTGTCCTCTTGGGCTTCTACCTGGCTGGGCTTTATCCTTCCTTGAGTTCTAGACAGGAAGAAAAACAGCCTGGGCTCAGCCTGCCAGTCTCTGGTGGTGCTGGAACAGTCACCAGGGAGGCCCAGGAAAGGCCAAGATTTCAGGAGGCATTTCTGGAAGGAACCTTTAGGTCCAGAGTCAGCATGGCTGATGTCACCCCAGGCATCTTCGGGAGCTCTGGGTCTGGTGTTCATTGTCTTAACAGGGAATTTTAATCAACAGACTTTGTGCATCTGACTTTGGCCGTTTCATGATGAGGTGGTTTGACAGAAACTTGGGACTTGGTTTCTGCTATTTGCACTTTATTGTCATGTGTGAGGAAAGTATTTTGAATTGGTGAGGTGGAAAGATTGAAGAGACAGCAGTGAAGGGCACGGGAGGTGAGATAATAAGATTGCTACCAAGAAAGAAGCGTCACACTTGGGGGCTTTCTGGGTGAGAAATCTGGGGCTCTGGGGCTTGAAGGAACTGTAAAGATCAGCTGGTCCAATCCCACCTCCAAGCTCAAGTCCCCTTTATAAGTAGTCATTGTAATGGCAATGACTGCAATAATAGCTACTAAGCCGAGCTCCTACCAGCCTCACAGGAAGCTGTTCTAGTCAGTCTCCATAGGTTGCAGGGCATAGACACCCAGCCAGGATAGCTCATGTTTCCCTCCCCTCTTCTCTTCTCCTCCCTATGTTATGGGGATATAGAGAAAGACCATCCTTTTCCAACCAGAGCATTGGTTTTCAACTGGGGATGATTTTTCCCCTTTCCCCACACTGGCTGCTTATGGCAATGTCTAGGAGACATATTTGGTTGTCACGACTTGTGTGGCATCAGGGGAAGGATAAGAGGGGAGAGCAGAACAGTAGTAATACATGGTTTGAGAAGAATATTTTGTTATCAGAGTAAAAAATGAAGACTGGTGTATGTGGTTTAGACTCTCCACACAATAGCATTTGCAGGTTATTTCTATTGCATATTATGGAAAGGATCATGTGTCACTGGGATATTTGGGTTAGGGTTAGGGTTAGGGTTCTCATGTCATAGCCCATAACTGAGATCAGCCCATATGGGACCCTCTGTAGGGCATAGGGGAAGCTTTGGCATAAACACGTTGGCACCAGGCACAACTTTTTCGAGACTGTAACCTGGATATTTTCTGCAGGTTTGAGAATTTTCTAGGATAATGTTGGATTTCATTTCCTTGGCAAGGGTTGCTGGAAACTTCTTGCCTTGTTTAATGGTCATGGACCTTAGCCTTGAGGGAATGCTTAAAGATGGGTCTGGAAGCAGCCAGTTTTTAGAAGAAACCTAAAGAGTGTAGGGAGATGGTCAGATAAAGGGGACCCATCTGGAGTCCCAAGAGGTGGATGGGCCTAGAGAGCCCCTTTCAGAGGATGCTGGTCTAGCATGAAGGTCATTAAGAAGGGGATCCTAGGTGCCCTCAGTGAGTTGAATGGGACAATCCAGAATGGAAACTTCCAAATCAGGAGATATTTATTATCTGGAGCTGCAGAGACAGCTGATCAAAGAGAATGGATTGACACAGGATCAAACTACCTCTCTATCTGTGTCCCCTCTCCTTCTGTTTCCTGTTTCTCTCTCTGACTCTGACCTCTTGTCTTTTTCTTCCTTCCTATCGCTTTGATCCTCTTTCTTTGTTGAAAGTGAGTTGAAGCCACATGAAAGATTAAATTAAAGAACTGAATTTCATGCTGAATTTATTTGTTAGTACACTCAGTAAACATCTATCACTTCCTAGTTTCTAGCACAATAACACAAACTAAATGGTCAAGAATTATTTGTTAAATGAATATATAGATAATTCAGTCTTAGTTTAAATGTTATCTCCTTGGAGAAGCCTCTTTCTTAACCAAGTTACGGACAACAGTCTTTTATTTCAAGTCAAGCTCCACACCATTGTTACATTTCACTTCCTTCATAATACACATACCTAATACTATATTAAAATATTTTTGGTTGGTATGTTGTGGTCTGAGTCCCTTATTAGAATAATAGCTCTGGGCAATCAGGAAATTGGTTCACCTGGCCTCCCCAGTGCCTGGGAAGATGTCAGGTACATGGTAAACACTTTCAGATATTCCTAATAGAGAAGTCTATTGGTTAACTTCTGTTCTCTGGGTCAGGTGGTGTGGGGAGTCCTGGGGACTCAGAGATGAGAGAGACATGGTCTCTGGTCGGAAGACTCTCCAAAGTGGGATAGAAAATTCCTGGTAATTTCTGGAAGTGAAAATATTGAAGTTCCCCTTGAGGTTGATTCGACTGCCATCATGGAGTGAGTCCTAGAGTAAGTAATCAGTCCTAGAGTAAATCATAAATAACCACTAACTGTTGTTACAAGCAACCCTCAAAGACCAGTGAAATAATCCAATAAAAATTCAATTTTTCTCTCTTCACAATCAGATCAGTGAATATCTTTTTTTTTTTTTTTTGGCCAAATGTTAACTCAAGAACCCGGACTCTTCCACTTTGTGTTCCTATTTTCAGCATCAATATATGGTCACTGTGAAATGGGAGGGGAGAGCAAGTGGGGAATTTTTACAGCTCACTCACACTGGAGGTGGCATGCATGATGATGCTCCATGATTCATCAGTCAGAACCTAGTTGTGTGGGCTCCAGGTAACTGCCAAGGGTGATGAATATTATCCATCTGGGTGCCCAGAGGAAAAGGGAAATGAATCTGGTGACCACACAATTTTTGTTTTTGCCATAGATAGGATGGAAGGGCAAGGTCATGGATTAAGACAGGGCAATAACTTAGGAGAATTCATGAGAACAAGGTACCACAGTCATAGCAGTAGCCATCGGTGCAAGAAGAGAATTTGGTAAGCCTATCACGAAACTCAGAAGTTAAAGTCACATAATAATGCACGGATTTCATAAGTCCTTTAGTAAAATTACCATGAATCTTGCATCAGGGATGTCTTCTGATTTGACTCTCGCTTCACTCTTAGAAGTTATTCTGAGGAGGGCATTGTCCCTGCTGCCTTCTGAGTTTTGCTGTGGATATAAAGAGACAAGTTTCTGTCTTACTGAGGTGATAGCTGAAGAATGGACAAAAGATGAGAATTTGGGGCACAAAGATTATCTAACTCTTTTTCTGTGATGCTTCTATTTTTTTAGATTTTTTAGATTTAATATAAAGTCTTCACCAAAATGAGTGATTGTCAGTTATGTGGCTAATTCTGTTCCAGAATCCCTGGGAACATAAAAGGGTAAAGATATGAGTGTGGCTCTCAAATGACCTACATTTTGTTTAGGGAGCTTCAAGGAACTTATGTGATGCAGTTGCAGAAACCAAAGGCATCAAACTCTTGAGATGCAGGTGCTAAGTTTTGTGTGAATTCCTGCAAAGTGAGATAAGTATAGGCAGCTGTTGATGAAAACATTTTTGAGGGAGGTGGCACTTGATTTGGGTGTCCTAGAATTTCCTCAAAAGAGGAATATATATGTATATATATATATATATATATATATATAATATATACACATATATATGTATACATTATAGTATATTATATATATATGTGTGTATGTGTATGTGTATGTATGGTGCTAGTGGTAAAGAATCTGCCTGCCAATGCAGGAGTTTAAGAGTTGCTGGTTTGATCACTGGGTCGGGAAGATCCCCTGGAGGANTATATATATATATATATATATATATATAATATATACACATATATATGTATACATTATAGTATATTATATATATATGTGTGTATGTGTATGTGTATGTATGGTGCTAGTGGTAAAGAATCTGCCTGCCAATGCAGGAGTTTAAGAGTTGCTGGTTTGATCACTGGGTCGGGAAGATCCCCTGGAGGAGGGCATGGCAACTCACTCCAGTATTCTTGCCTGGAGAATCCCATGGACAGAGGAGCCTGGTGGTCTACTGTCCATAGGGTTATAAAAAGTCAGACATGAGTGAAGTGACTCAGCATGCATGCATGAACACGTATATACATTTGTGTGTATATTCCAGGGGCCAACAGTGTAATTTTAGAGTCAGATAAGACTAAGTTTGGAGCTGGATTCTACCCCTTACTAACTACTGCTGCTGCTGCTAAGTCGCTTCAGTCATGTCTGACTCTGTGCGACCCCACAGAGGGGAGCCCACCAGGCTCCCCCGTCCCTGGGATTCTCCAGGCAAGAACACTGGAGTGGGTTGCCATTTCCTTCTCCCTTACTGACTACAATATCTAGTAAAGGTGGGCAAGTGAGATACCATCAACACAGCAGGGTATCTGGCACAGGGGAAATGTTCAATAGGGAGTTGTTAGATTGTAAGAGAATAGTAAATGTGTATTTCCTGAAGCTAGATTCCTTGGGGTGAATCCCAGCTCGGTCCTTTACTGAGTGATCTTGGCTAAGTCACTTCACCGCTCTGTGACTCAGTGTCTTCATCTGGGAAAAGGGTATCACGCTACTGCCTATCTTGTAGGACTGCAGTGAATAGTAACTCCATCAACATGTATAAAGAGCATGTAACAGTAAGTTGTAGCTTTAATATCACTATTAGCAACATAATCACTTCACCTCCACATATGATCACCCCTACACTGAGAAATAGAGACATTTCCTTTCTTGAAGAACTACAGAATAATTCAGACACATGCGCTGCATTTTATCGTGTGTGGGTGTGTGCATGCGGACACGTACAAGCACCCATATGTGTGTGTGATGAGAAGTGATGGCCCGAACGATGGCACCTTTCTCACACTGTGACATTGACACATGCGTTTTCAATTAAATTGAGCTCCCATTTTGCTCTACTCATTTGGCAGCAACCACAAGTTCACAGAAGAATATGAATAGACTAGGGGAAGGTGCATAAACGGGTGGGGGTGGGAAAGTCAGAGAATCAATTTACAGTTTGTTAAGATGAGTTTTAAAGCCTCCTTTTTACGTAAAAAAAATAATACATTGGATCCTTGTCCATCATGTATAGTAACAGTTATAGCAATCACTTACTGAATACTCACTGTGTGTTGGGCATGTTGCTAAGTGCTTTAGAAATGAATTATCTCATTTAATCTTCATAATACCCTAGTGGGTTTTCAATGGTCGTGTCATTAAAAGGGTTTAAGAGATTAGCTGGCCTGAGGTCACATGGCCAGTATATGATAGAGCCCAGATTAAAACACAAGCTTTTCTGACTCCAGAAGGTCATGGTCTTAACTAGGGCTGATGTCCATCCAGGACACGGTGTGTCCTGGATGGCATAGGAAATTTGTAACCATCGTCCTTTCTCATGCCTTGGCCACTGCTGTACTGGCTGGCAAGTATTTCTGTCACTGCTCTTCTCAGCCTGAAGGCAATACTACATTGTTATGATTGAATGTAGGAGGGGAAAAAAAAAGACAGTTGTGGAATATCTTTGTAGAATCTATGACAAATTGATTTGAATTGAAAAACAGAGCTAAACTTAAAATGTACAGGATCTCAGGATTGAAATGGTTGACAACTGTATCTGCAATACCTAACCAGCCTGGTGGGAGGAAAGGGCACTTTGGAGGGAGTCAGGGAGCTGGCTTGTTAAAAACACTCCTCCTAACCCCAGGAGAAAGATGCTTTCGAAAACAAAATGAGAAATGCAATAAATAAATGAATAAATAAGTAAATGAAAAATCACCCTCGATTCTCAAATTCTTATCTCCTAGAGAAAACCTCTGACAACTATGGTTACCATTTGGGTGCTCTGTGTGTGTGTGTGTGTGTGTAATTTTAGAAATATATTTATATATTACTCCAGCTGTAGGCTGAGGGGGTCAATCTGAGAGGCCTTTTCCCTTGGAAAGAATTCTAACAATAATTCAGTAACTCCTCTCAGGGTGTCCAATGGGAGAAGCTGGGGATGTGCATTTTTGCCTGTCTGGTTGGACTCTCATTTATCCCTAGTGAAAAATTGTCTGAGGAGAAAATTTCTCAGTGCGTAAAACTGAAAAGCAGAGCTCAGTACAGTATATAATCCTAACAATGCCATATGAAAATGCAGTAAAAATAGAGTCAATTATACACTGTCAAAGCTTTTCTCTAAACAGCTGCCTAAAAGAATATGACAATTTTTCCTACAATGTAGTAAAAAAGAAAAAAAAAAAATTCTCTCACAATGCCAACTACACAGGGCCGAATTCATTAACACTTTATTACCTTAAACTCCACTGTAAGAGAAAACTAATATGAGGCAACTTGTCACTTTTTTTCTTTTCCCGGTTTTGTTACTGTGACACATTAAGATTTGGGCGCCTGCTAGTGTGTTGTGATCTACATTTAATGATCTTAACAGGGACTTAGTAAGACATTGTTCGTTTCTCTTGTGCTATCCCTGAGCGGGGTGTTACATGAACAGTGAGACCCAATTATATCATAGTGTAATTTACAAAGGAGGAAAAAAAAGTTCTTTTCATGGTGTGTTCCCCAAGGAGACTAGGAGTATTGTAGCGGTTTCTTGGCTCTGCTTTGCAACAATATAATTAGCTATAATCTGAGCATTTGCATATAGTACATTGAGCAGGAATAACTCTCTACTTGCTGGGTTAGGCTGTAAAATGATCTTTTTTATAAGATAGCCACTCTGATACATCTAATTTTACTTAGCACATTTGCATCTATGTTGTGGCTGATCATCACAAATGGAAATTGTCACTCTCAATATGGAAGAAAAATGAGAAAAATGCATTATAATGAAAGCAAGTTTTTAACCAACAGATTTTTAATCAGGCCTACTGTGGACTCAGAACTGGGGCAGGGCCCTTATGCCTTTGAGATAAAAATCTGGACTTTATTTCAATCCAAACTTGGTCTAACTTTGCAGTTAGCCTTACATTTTATACACCTTAAAATGTATATCTGAGAACACCAAGTCCTTCAGGATCATGGTATCTGAAGCCTCTAATCAAAACACAGGTCTTTTCTTATTTCCTGAAACAAAAATAAACAAATAAGGAAACACTAGTTCGAGGGGTTGAGAAACAGGAGGGTTTTTTAGTTCGTTATCGCTTTCTCATAAACTGTCTACTTTCTCTCTCTTCCCTCTCCATCTCTCTCTCTCCTCTCTCTATCTCTCTCTCCTCTCTCTATCTCTCTCTCATCCTTATAACCACAAGTATGTGTTAGTCCCTCAGTCATATACGACTCTTTGCGATCCCTTGGGCTGCAGCCCTCCAGGCTCCTCTGTCCATGGAATTCTCCAGACAAGAATACTGCAGTGGGCAGCCATTCCTTTCTCCAGGGGATCTTACCAACCTAGGGATCAAACCTGGATCTCCTGCTTTGCAGGCAGATTCTTTATCGTCTGAGCCACCAGGGAAGCCCTATAACCACCAAAACTGGTGACTAATCATAGGTCCATAAACTGGCACACTGGTTGATTTCAGCAGCTGATTTCACCTTACAGATGGTGGGTATATGACTCCAAAGTTTAAGGCAAAAATCTTAGAGTCAAAATTATCCTTGTGAATCAATCCCATAGAATCATACTCAAAAAACTGGAAAAACTCCATTATGAGAGGCCAATGGAAACTGAACAAATTGAAACGATAGTAGATTCAAAGCAGTTTCTCATTTCAGGCTCTCTCCAGGACACACCCTAAGTTTCAGTGGAATAGCCTTGTGTTGAAGTCTATCTTGCTCAGTATCCCTACCTTTCCATCTCTCTTCCTCCCTATTCCATCTAAACCGAAGGATTTAATTGGCAGCAAGCACGACTCTTGGGCTTTCCAGGTGGCATTACTTCCACAGAACCTGCCTGCCAAGGCAGGAGACCTAAGAGACACAGCTTCGATCCCTGGGTTGGGAAGATCCCCTGAAGGAGGGCATAGCAACACACTCCAGTAGTCTTGCCTGGAGAATGCCATGGACAGAGGAGCCTGATGGGCTACAGTCCATGGGGTTGTAAAGGGTTGCACACTACTGAAGTGACTTCGGTACACTTAAGTACACACACACAAGCATGACCCTTATTCACTCCCACTAAATGTAAGTTCCACTGGATTGCTGGTCTTCGTAAACCTTTGTTTCAGCACTAGCACTGTGCTTGACATGTAACCATAGGCACTTGGTCAGTATCTATACAAAAATGATTGAAAAGATTTGCTAATCCTTTAACCTCAGCCACAGAAAATATACTAGAAAGACTATGGTAGATATTAAGCCCCAGTGGTCATGTTCAATGTCCCCATATTACTACTTTGATAATTCAGAAGATGGTAGAGATGATCTACTGATGTGTTGTCTCCAAATGGGATTTATTTCCCATTGCAGATTTGGAGATGTGAAATTCCATATTTTTGGAATAGATTGGAGCTCTGTTTTGGCCAATCAATATATATTGATTGGACATTTAGGGTTTTGGTGTTTTGGGATTCCATTCAGAGGTGGGTGTTATGGATTGAATCGTGTCCCCTCTAAAATTCAAATGTTGAATGAATTTCAACATACGTTATACCTCTGAATGAAACCTTATTTGGAGATAGAGGCTTTATAGAGGTAATCAAGTTAAAATAAGATCATTAGGGTGGGCTCTACTCCAATGTGATTGATGTCCTTATGAAAAGGAAGAGTTTGGACCAGAGACACTTCTAGAGGGTCAGTTCAGTTCAGTCGCTCAGTTGTGTCCAACTGTTTGCAACCCCATGGACTGCAGTACACCAAGCTTCCATCCCTGTCCATCACCAATTCCCGGAGCCTACTCAAACTCATGTCCATTGAGTCGGTGATGCCATCCAACCATCTCATCCTCTGTTGTCCCCTTCTCCTCCCACCTTCAATCGATGATGTGAAAAGACACAGATAGAAGGTGCTCTTCTTAAGCTAAGGAGAGAGAAGTGGAACAGATCCTTCCCCCACAGCCCTCAGAAAGTACCAANTCCATTGAGTCGGTGATGCCATCCAACCATCTCATCCTCTGTTGTCCCCTTCTCCTCCCACCTTCAATCGATGATGTGAAAAGACACAGATAGAAGGTGCTCTTCTTAAGCTAAGGAGAGAGAAGTGGAACAGATCCTTCCCCCACAGCCCTCAGAAAGTACCAACACTACCAGCACCCTGACTCTGGACCTGCAGCCTCCAGGCTTGTGACGTTTCTGTGGTTTAAGCCAGCTTATCTATAGTGTTTTGTTATGGCAGCCCTGGCAAACTAATACAGTAGGTAAACTGAGATCTAAACCTGAATCAGTACCCAGACCACTAGCAGCTAGGCAAGAGGTCAATGCTTTTGGGCAGGCTTGTTTAGATATGAAGAATCTCAGCACTGGAGACTGTTTTCAAGAGGTTTTTCAGTCTTCTTCATATGTGATCCCTTCTTCACCAAAGAGCTGAGCTCCTTCTCTTGTGATTCTATTTTTCACTCAACCAACATATTTGTGTACAACATCAGTGAATTGTTCCTACTACCAAGAATTAGAAAATATTAGATTTATTTTCCCTATTTTTTTCTTTCCCTATTTTATTTATTTATTGTGAAAGTTTTGAAAGCAAGAGGGGAAGGGAGCAAAGAATATTGGAAAGCAGTGCAGAGAAATGCAAGATATAACTTTTAATGATTTATGTACTAGCTTTTTAATTTTGTAACTTTTTATAATTTTAACTTACACAAAAGTTTCATTAATAGTGAAAGAGCTCCCATACACCTTACACCCAGGTTCACTAGTTGTCAACATTTGCCACAATCCTTTATAGTTAATATATACTATGTATATAATTATAATTATGCAAAAAAAATATATATATATATATATTGGAGAGGGGACTGACAACCCACTCCAGCATTCTTGCCTAAAGAATCCCATGGACAGAGGAGTCTGGCGGTCTGCAGTCCATGGGATAACAAACAGTCAGACACATTGACTTTCACTATGTGTATACACACACACACACACACACACACACATATATATATATTCTTTTTTCCTAAGTATTTCACTGTTCCTTTCCCAAGAAAGTCTATTTCCTTATGTAACTGCAGTTAACTACCAAAATCAAATTTAAGACTGATATTAATCTACAGACATTATTAAAATTTCACCAATTATCTTAATAATATCCTTTATAGCACTTTATTTTATTTTTGGCTCAGAATCCAATTTGAGATCACACATTGTATTTAATTTTAGTAACTTTTTAGTCTCTTTCTCTCTGGAAAATTTCCCTAGTCTGAAATATGTACGTATTTTTAAGAGTGTAAGTCATCTGTTTTGTACCATGTCCCTCGCTCTGGGTTTGTCTGGTGTTTTCTCATGATTAAAGTGCACATCTCTGGCAGGAAGCCACTGATGTTCTGGTATGTTCTTAGTACGTCATCCACGATGCTGGTTTTTCTCAGTGACTTCCTTTGCCCCGAAACACTGTACTGTGTTGATAAAAAAAAAATTAAAATAGCAGGGTAACAAGTATAATTAAGGATAACTTTAGGGAGGAAAATTCATCTTTTCATCTATTCATTCATCACACACAGGAATTTTATAATCTCCGAATCACCTTATTTGTACTTTTTTGGAGGACAAATGTATTAGTTCTTGCTTTGTTTCAATAGATTTCAAAACTTGTTGAAGTTGTGGAATGCCTGAATCAGGGCCCTCTTTACATATCTTTGGAATAACCTCTTTCTAAATGCACATACCAAAAAACAAACTATAAAGCCACCCCCATATCCTCACATTGAACAAGAAGCAAAACAATTCAAGTTGTCTCTAAGTTTTCCTGTTAATATCTTATTTCTTGCCCATTCATTTTGTTTCCTGGGAGCCCGGTCTAGAAGTTCAGAGGCAGACTGAAGTTTTAAAAAATTGTGGGGAAAAAATTGTAGCTATAAAAATGATTCTCATTAACATAATGTATTCTACAAATTGGAAAAGTACTGAAAGTGTTGGATTTCAACTGTAGAATCCAGGTTCAAATGGTGGGACACAAATTTCTGCAAAGAGCAAAGGCAAGAACTATGGTTTTCTACCAGCATATTTTCCCGAAAGGTTGAAGGTGAAACTAGTGTGTGCGAAAGCTGGTTGCCCAATCCCATGGGGATTATTTGGAGGGGCCTGGGGAGCTGGAACCCCTGGGCTGATTGTCTCAGACCACTAGCAGCCTTGTGAATTTCTCCAGTTTCCCTTTAAAATTATTATCATTTTTCTGTGCCCACCATGAAGTAAAAAGACTGGGAAACACTAGTCACCTCTTTTGTTTTATCCTTGCAAGGCAGGACCTGGGTCTTATTCATCTTCTGCAATGGATAACTCAGGAGCAAGCACACAGCAGTTGCTCAAAATGTATTTGTTGCATCAAAATTGCTGAAGGTTTGCTTCTTGCAGACACTGTGAAAAGAGCTGTGATGCTTAAGCAATGAGATCTTGTTTGAGGGGCCACTTTGCCAACAGCAAAGTGTTGACTCAAGAGGACAGAGAGTCTTTTAAAGCACAGCTAAAGGACACCTTGAATCTAAAATAGAGCAAATGACAAAGTGGTGAAAGGAGAGACACGTAACACATTTCTGGAGAAAGACAGTGAACCCAATCCCTGACAGGACTAGCAGGTTAATTAAAGGATCTATCCTGATGATGCTGGCACATCTTCAATTCAGACTGACATTAACTCAAGGCACAGGCCCCAATCTATCTTTTCCAACAGCTGCTGTGGAGCCGAAATGCTTACCAGACAAGTTGATTCTTAAGGACCTTCTCAATGTGTGGAATGTAACTGTATCCAGGTAGAAGCCCACTCTAGGAGAGCTCATGGATTGGCAGGAACAGGTTTGTCTGATTAACTCTTGACTACCTAGTAATAGTCAGGGGTAAAATGGGCACCAAAGAAAAGTTTAGATACAGTGAGCAAGTTGACACTCTCTGAGCATCTGTGATGTGCCTGACACAGTGCTAGGCATGTCCCATGACTGATTTCCCTTGATCTGGTGGCTAAGAGTGGCCTCTATGTGGTTAGTCAGACATAGGTTCAAATCCCAGCTCTGCTGTATTCTGGCGGGATGCCCCTGAAAGTGAAAGTGGAAGTGAAGTCGCTCAGTCGTGTCCGACTCTTTGCGACCCCATGGACTGTAGCCTACCAGGCTTCTCTGTCCATGGGATTTTTCCAGGCAAGAATACTGGAGTGGGTTACCAGGGAATCTTCCCAACCCAGGGATCGAACCCGGGTATCCCACATTGGANAGTCGTGTCCGACTCTTTGCGACCCCATGGACTGTAGCCTACCAGGCTTCTCTGTCCATGGGATTTTTCCAGGCAAGAATACTGGAGTGGGTTACCAGGGAATCTTCCCAACCCAGGGATCGAACCCGGGTATCCCACATTGGAGTCAGGTGCTTTAATCTCTGAGCCACCAGGGAAGCCCTGGGTAGGGCGTTTTCCTGTAAACCTTGGTTTCCTTATGTGTAAAAGTAAGGACAATAGAACCTTTGTATCCGTTTTCTAGGGCTGCCCTAATAAACTGTAAAAACTTGCTGGCTCCAACAGCAGGAATGTGTTCCCTCACAGTTCTGGAAGACGGAAATCCAAAGTTAAGGTGTCACAAGGTTGGGCTCCCTCTAAAGTCTCCAGAGGAGAACCCTTCCTTGCCTTCTCTAGCTTCTGGTGACTCCAGGCATCCCTTGGCTTATGGATGCATCACTACATCTGCCTCCATATGATCTTTTCCTCTGTGATTTCATCTATCTCCTATAAGGACATTCTGCAGTGAATTTAGGGTGTACCTGGGTAATCCATGATATTCTCCTCTTGAGATCATTAACTCAATTACATCGGCAAAGACCCATTTTTCCAAATGAGGTCACAGGTTCTGGGGGTTATGATGTGGACATATCTTTTGAGGGCCACCATCAGTCTGCTATAGTCTTTTCCTGGATTTATTTCCTTTGGTGTGAGGATCTTATATATGAATTGTGCCAGTGCAGGAGATGCAAGAGATGCGGATTTGATCCCTAGGTTGGGAAGATTCCCCTGGAGTAGAAAATGGCAACCCACTCTAGTATTCTTGTCTGAAAAATTCCATGGACAGAGAAGCCTGGCAGGCTATAGTCCATGGGGTCACAAAAAGTCGGACATGGCTGAGTACATTTATCTTAGCACAGTTCCTGGCACAAAGTAAGCACT
The DNA here is from genome assembly GCA_006410675.1 of Oreotragus oreotragus. Lineage (NCBI taxonomy): Eukaryota > Metazoa > Chordata > Mammalia > Artiodactyla > Bovidae > Oreotragus > Oreotragus oreotragus. The sequence goes on from SJYX01018892.1 coordinate 294,593, forward strand.
CAGGGAACGTAATTATACAGACCTGTGTCACACACAGTGCTATGAAGTCCGGGAAGTAGTTTTTACTAACTTCTTTTTATCCACTGAAGGTGGTTCAGAGAGATTTATTACCTTTCTCAAGGTCACCAAACTGGATTTCAAACTATCCAGTGTTTAGTAACCACAAAATCTGTATTTTGACCCTTCACCATGTAGAACACATTGCACCCCCCAATGTAGACTCTGAGATAAAGATTTGGGTACAAGTAGATTATTTAGAAAGTGATTCTAGGAAGAAGTGAGGTAGTGGGGGAGCACAAGAAAAGGAGAGAAGCTAAGGGAAGGTGTTTGGTGGGTTGGGTATTGCTGTGGGCCCCTGGGCATTAATCCCACCAGGCCTCCTGAGAGGTTAGCTTCTATGAGAACTGTCCATCAGGATGCAGATGACCACCAGGGTGGGCTGTATATGAGAAGGGCACAACAAGAACATCTCCTCTTCCAGAAACTCTGTGATGACAGATTTCTTAGAGGTTCAGAGTGAGAGAAAGTATTGAAAGGAAGGGAGACAAAGAGCAATACTAATCCCCCCAAAACTAACTTTTAGTAATTTTGCTTGGGCCACTCCTGGAAGTTTGATGGGATCCCAGATTCTCAGTGCTGGAGAGGACCTCACAAGTCTATGGTTCGACCTCACTCCCATTGCTACGGTTGCCTATGCTATGCTGTGCTAAGTCGCTTCAGTCATGTGTCTGACCCTTTGCGACCTATGGACTGTAGCCCACCAGGCTTTTCTGTCCATGGGGATTATCCATGCAAGAATATAGGAGAGGACTGCTGTGCCCTGCTCCAGGTCATCTTCCCAACCCAGGAATTGCACCCATATCTCCAGCATCTCCTGTATTGCAGGCAGGTTCTTTACCCACTGAGCCACCTGGGAAGCCTGTGGTCCCCTAAGCAAGACCATATATTCTTAGATTTGTCCTCAACAGTCATCTATAGTCACTTCTTACATACTTGCAGGACCAGAGGGCTCAGCACTTCCTGAGGCAGTCTAATCCATTGCTGTACAGCTTTCATCATGAACAAGGTCCTTAAGTTGAACCAAAATTTGACTCCTTGAATCTTCCCCCAGTGGGACTGACCTTCCTTTCTGTCTAAGAGATCTGCTTTTGTGTGTGCCATTTTCGTCTCTACCATCCTGCCCTGTACTCACCCTAGAGCTCTGGTTCTTTGGAGAATCTGTGTTCTGTTCCTGCAGGGCTCTTGCTTATAATAGCCTAGAAAGTAACTTAAGTGGTTTTAGAATAAAATAAAACTGCACCCTCAGGGACAATTGGAGCATATGGTGTAGTAAGTAGACTGCCCATTCAACAAATGCTGAATAAGCATTTACTTCATGTCGGATCCTCAGATCCATGGCTAAGCCTCTTTTGGGAGCAATGGACATAAAACGACCAACTGCCATGCCCAGGGAAAAGGTTTCAAAAGGTCATTTTAGGAGGGGCAGAATGAGGTGCACCATGCTTACCAAAGCCTGAAGGACTACGTGCTCTGAGCATAGCCATTTTGTTAAGGGAATTAGAGAGGACTTCATGGAGATAGCATTTGAATTGGGTTTTGAAGGTTGATTAGGGTGTTAAGAGTCTGGTACTAGCAGGAAAGGATTCTGAGAATACGGGAATGACACAAGAAGATCCTAGAGATGAAGCCATGTATGTTTCTTCATTCAGGGAATGGAGAACTCTGGTATTTCTAGAGTTTAGGGTATGATTGTGTATGATGTATTTACATGGCTAATAGCACATGAGGCTGGTAGGGTAGGTGACAGATCCATTTAGAATATTATAAGCCAACTGGTCTTGACTTATCCATTAGATGGCCAGTTCCCAACCTTTCGGCACCACCGACTGGGGTCATGGAAGAAAATTTTTTCACAGACTGGAGGGGGGAGGTGGTTTGGAGATGATTCAAATGCATTACATTTATTGTGCACTTTATTTCTACTGTCATTATGTCAGCTCCACCTCATATCCTCAGGCATTAGATCCCAGAGGTTGGGGACTCGTGCATTATTAGATGATAGGAAATGTTTCAAATGCTTTTGCACACAGAAGAGAAAGACTTTTATTTTTAAAAGGGTCATTCTAATACCACTGTGGAGGATAGGCCAGACTGTGGGGAAATTGGAAACCAGGAGACTAGGTAAGAGGTTAGTGCAGAAATTCCATACAGAATTTACCCATTCATGCTTCTCTCCATCCATCCATTGATCCATCCTTTCATCCATCCAGTTTTAAACATTTGCATGCTTATCATTGTGCTAAGTAGTAAGGCTTTGGAGGAAGGAAAGGGATTTTCTGTTTTCCAGGGGCTTATGGTGGCTCAGAGGCTAAAGCGTCTGCCTCCAATGTGGGAGACCCGGGTTCGATCCCTGGGTCGGGAAGATCCCCTGGAGAAGGAAATGGCAATCCACTCCAGTATTCTTGCCTGGAGAATCCCATGGACGGAGAAGCCTAGTAGGTTACAGTCCACGGGGTCGCAAAGAGTCGGACACGACTGAGCGACTTCACCTACCTACCTACCTATGATCTAATAGGGTTAAATGGGAGAAGTAAAAAGAAGAGGAATGATAAAAAGAACTTTCAGAATAGAAATGGACTCTTATTGGTGTCTAACTGTGTGTGAGTGGAAAAGAAGAGAAAGTGTAGGGAAAAGTCTTTACAACGGAAAGGGGGTGCCTGAATTCTAGGCTTGACCCTGCTACTCATTGGCTGTGTGACTTGGGACATGTCCTAACCTTACCTCTCTGACTGTATTTTCCTCATCCACCACATTTGGATCAGATGATTTCTTCCAGGGCTTGACATTTGAGGAGTCTATTATTCTATCACTTTGCCTATTAATTTGTAAGAGAGCAGAGGCTAAGCACGGGTAGGCCATGGGGTATTTAGAGCATAGGAAGTGACTCTGGGCAGTGTGAATCTACGAGGAAATAGATGGAGAGACAGATGCTTAGGAAGGTCACAGGGGCTCTGGCTGTCAGAGCAACAACCACAGTTACCAGTAAGGCTTTGGTTCCCTCACTTCCTCTTCCAAGCCCCTGAGGTGCTCCCCAGTTCTAGCTCTGATCTCTCTGGTGTGCTCCCCCAAATCTCTGGTGTGGTACAAAGGACATCTGCTCTGAAGTCAGATAACCACAGCTCCTTCTCCTTCCTTTCTGAGAGGATATGGGCCCTGGAAGGGCTTGAGGCAGTTCCAGACTGACCAATCCCAGATGAGCAGGGTGTGGACTAGGGGACTCTTGGGCAAGGACACTGACCTTCCTTCTGCTCTGTAGGCTGGCTGCCTCGCCCACACCCCCGCACCCCCAGGTCGCAGCTTTTTACTCTTTTTCCCTTGACTTCTCCTTAGGGCTTTTGTCCTAGTTTGCAGAGAAGATCCACTAAATCTGGGAGTCGGGGACCTAGGAGGACGAGAGCTGTCATTGACTTCAGTGGACAGAGAGACCTTAAGGGCAAAGGCCACGTATAAGTGCTTGTTGAATTCTAAGCTCCAACAGTTCCTGATCCATAGTAGGTGTGCAATCAATGCTCGCTGAAGGAAAGAATGACCAAATGAATGTCTGGAACCAGTTGTGTACACATTGACAAAACAGGTACAGGATGGCCAAGTGGCTGCTGAGTTAGAACTCACGTTTGTCTTAGGCCTGCTCCTTCTTGGTTGTAGCTCTTTGAAATGAAGACAGTAATACAATCACTGCAGAGACAGCTGTTGTGAGGATTAAAAAGATAACACATCAAAAGCTTCTAGAATGATGCTGAGCACAGAGTTCATGCACAATAATTTTAAGCTCTAGTGCAAGCCTACTCAGAGTGCTAATGACAATAAACTGATCTTTGGAAAAGAAGATCCATATTAGGGGCATCATGAAAGGAAATTCTTGTTTGAAAGGTTTTAAAGATTAAAGTCTCATCCGTCTAAGGCAGCTCTGGATATAGCCCTGTTGGAGGGAGAGGGGTGAACATAATGACCCTGGACCTTTTCCAATGCTTCTGCTCCTTAGAACCAAGAGTGCATTTCTCATCCTGACCATTAGGTGGCACCAGCCCATCAGGTTAAGTAACTCGCGGAGGCTGGTGGGGCCGCTCCGCTTCCCAGTAGGGGAGTTGGAAGGCTTTCGGGTGGGGAGTGCGCAGGAGTCTGGTGGGGGAGGGAGCAGCTTAGAGAGTCCAGGTGTTTGTGCCTCTGCGCGCCTGTGTGTGAGCCTTTGTGCACGACTGGGGAGGGGGTGGCCTGTATAAGCATTATGAGGGTATACATGCATGTGTGTGAGTGTGTGTGTGCGCGCCTGTGTGTGAGGGAGCTAACGACTTGGGAGAAAGGGGGCTTTTGTTTCACTTCTGCTTGTGTGCAGGGAAATCATCTGACCTAAATGAAATCGCTGTGCCCCCAAGGATATTAGTATAAGGCTGCGGATGAAGTCAGGCTTGGGGATGTGGAATTTTCAAGATGTTAGAGCCATTAAAATTTGTTTCATTGACCCTCTCATTTTTCAGATGGGAAAAACTGAGGCCAGAAGGGGCTGTCACTGGGCTGGGGTATGCCACAGGTCCTTGGTGGGCTGGGCCAGAGCTCTGGCTCCCTGACTCTCTCTGCCAAGGTCTTCATGGTCTGGATTATAGCTATCTCAGCTATGAGCCTGGGCCATCCAAACACACTGGATGACCTCTAGGAGGAAAATCCTGCAAGGGGCCCATGGCCCCCCTTGCTGAGTCTAACTCATATTCCATTGTGTGCGTGCTAAGTCGATTCAGTCGTGTCTGACTCTTTGCAACCCTATGGACTATAGCCTGCCAGACTCCTCTGTCCTTGGGATTCTCCAGGCAAGAACACTGGAGTGGGCTGCCATTGCCGCCTCCAGGGGATCTTCCGGACCCATGTGAGCATCCTGTCCTCATTGGCCTGTGCTTCACCCCTCACCGTCTAGTCCCCGAGCCAACCCAGTCAGCCCCTGCCATATCCTGGGCAGAACCTTGAGGGCAGCTGGCTTTGCTCAAGGTCCCAGGGTGGGCAGGTGATGGGACTAGAGTCTAAATTTCCAGTCTTGTCCGCTGTGTCCTTTTCCTGCCGTCTTTGTCTCTGTCTCGCTCTCACTGTCAGGGCTCCATTCTATCCCCTCAGTAGCCCAAGAGTCAACACTCTGGGCTGCTGCTGCTGCTAAGTCTCTTCAGCCGTGTCCAACTCTGTGCCACCCCATAGACGGCAGCCCACCAGGCTCCCCCGTTCCTGGGATTCTCCAGGCAAGAGTACTGGAGTGGGGTGCCATTGCCTTCTCTGCAACATTCTGGGGGTACCAGACAATTCTGACTCTGCAGTAGCCCCTCACTGTATCTCTGTCCCTTTTAACAGGACCNAGACGGCAGCCCACCAGGCTCCCCCGTTCCTGGGATTCTCCAGGCAAGAGTACTGGAGTGGGGTGCCATTGCCTTCTCTGCAACATTCTGGGGGTACCAGACAATTCTGACTCTGCAGTAGCCCCTCACTGTATCTCTGTCCCTTTTAACAGGACCTGGAATCATACCCAAGGTGTGATAATAGTAATAAAGATTTGTGCATGAAATTGGCTTGAAGTTGGTAAAAATGATGACGGAAACTTTCATTTATTTTTTGAATGTTTACTTTGCTCTGGGCACTGTTGTTGGGTTCTTTGGCTCCAGAGACATTGCCTGGGCTTCAATTTTGGCTTCACAGCTAATCAGCTCTGTGACTTTGAGCCAACCTTCTAACGTCTCAGTTTCTACCTTTTAAAGTTGGAGATGTCACCAGGGCCCACCACAAAAGGTTGTTGAGAGGTTTAAATGAATTGACACATAGACGATACCTGAAACTAATAAGTTTCAATAGATGGTGTTATGCTTTAATTCTCAAAATAAACCTGCCCAAAATGTGAGGTACGGTGAAACCATTTTATGAATGTGGAAAATGAGACCTGTGAAGGTAATATGTATGGTTCAAGATAACACAGCTAGTAGGTGTGGAGATGATAACAGAACCCAAGGGAAGAAATTCAGACCTCATGCCAGTCCTCAAAAATCCCTTATCATACAGACAAGAGTGGCCTTCTTTCTGAAAAAATTTCATTGAAAGCAGAATCAAATATTACATATGTTTATATATTTATATAAAAATATGAAAAAATAAGAAATGAAAAAGAGATTAAAAATGACCTTCTCCTAGACCTAATATTTTCAACAAGCTATAAATCTGTCTTGAATTCTAATAGGTGGCAGTAACATGCTTTAAGAGAGGGCCATATCCCAGAAGCCCTTCCTGGTCATCCAGGAGTCCGGCTCTTATAGAGGACTTCCTTCCCAACCCATCCATCCCATGTCATTCAAATGCATCCCACAGGGTGGGTCTGGACTGGGTAGTATGATGGTTACCCCAGAGACTCCCAACACACTTTATAATCACTGACCCTTTATGGTCTCTGTGCAAATGCATAATCGGTTTTATATAAAACATAGTTATGAGCTCTCATTGTGGCAGGAAAGAGTAGTTAACACAGAAATTACCCAGTTGCAGATGTGTAATGTCAGGCCACTAAGGAACAAGCCTGGCAGTCTAGCAGGTCCCACCTGATCCGAGAGGGGCCCCTGGGCAGCTTCACCCCAGCCAATGTGGAGGTTTTAAGATGAAGTGATGTTTGCTGGACTGCAGCTTCCTTGCAGCTTCTCCCCAGATTCCCAAGTGGAGGCTCTCTTCATCTCAGCCAGACAATGAGCACCCAGCCCATCTAGATCCATCTGTTCATCTAATCAATATCTTTGGAGCACCTACTCTGCATAGCACTGGGGAAACTTTGTAAAGAGTATCAACTCTTTACTCTGTTTTCATGGATCTTGCAGTTGACACTTTTGGGTTTTACATTAATTTACAAGTGACATTAATGAGCTAAACTGCTCCCTTTTGTCATCTAGAGACCCATCCGATCCCCACTTGTGTAGAGCCAGTTGGGCAGATGGGGTGCTGGCTGAAGTGGTGAGCAGCAACACTCAAGTATTGGGAAGTCAGGGGTGGAGGTGAAACGAACTAGGCAATTTGAATTGCTGGCAGTAGCTTTGGGATCGGAAACAGGAGCCAAATCAGCAGACCAGACATCTAGTAGACAGTGAACTGAGTCTCCAAGATTCTATTTTTGTTTCCTATAGTTCATTCCTTACTTGGCAGCCAGAGTGATCTTTTAAATACTTAAACCATATTACATTTCTGTCTTTCGTAAAAGCTCTCCAATAGTTCCTCATCATGCTAGAAATAAAACCCAAGCTTCTTTTCTGCTCCTCAGGCTTTGTATCTTAATATATCTTCCCCATGCTCATCCAGCCCACCTGTGCTGGTCTGATTTCTACCCCCAGGACACTGGCAAGCCTAGTTCAGCCTCAGGGACTTTGCACTCCTGTTCTCCCAGATTCCCTGAAAGTTGGCCACTTACTATTCAAGTCTCTATTTAAATGTCACCCCTGAGAATCCTTCCCTAACTATCCTGCCAAAATCAGTTTTTCCCTGTGCCTCANAGGACACTGGCAAGCCTAGTTCAGCCTCAGGGACTTTGCACTCCTGTTCTCCCAGATTCCCTGAAAGTTGGCCACTTACTATTCAAGTCTCTATTTAAATGTCACCCCTGAGAATCCTTCCCTAACTATCCTGCCAAAATCAGTTTTTCCCTGTGCCTCACTCACTTTTCAGGATGTCACCCTGCTTTATTTTCTTTATAGAAATCATCATGAGTTGAAGTTATATTGTTTATTTATTGTTCATATTCTCTCATTAGACTATAAACTCCATAAAAGAAAAGGACCCATCTGGCTTGTTCATTATGTATTCTTCAAGATTAGAAAACTTCTTGACATCTAGTAGGACCCCAGTTACATCTGCTGAATGAATAAATGAGTGAATGAATGAATTTAAAGTAAACAACAAGTACACGAGTGAGATGAGAGAACTCAATGTAATTTTTCAGAGCCTCCCTGGCCACTGGCTCATTTTGATTACTTATCAGCTGCGTAAGGGTCTGCTTATCTAAATGTCTTAGTGGGAATCTGAAGATCTGAAGACTTGGGGAATCTGCCCAGTCACTAGAGTTCACTTAGAAACAGGCTTAAATGGCCACCAAAATATTCTTTACATCATTTCTGGGTATCAGTAACTTCTGAGTTGTGATGATGAGAGTCTTGATCTTTTCATCTTAGAATTGGTTATGGGGTCATTGGAAAGGCATTGCCCTATTTTGACACCTGAGATGTTTTCTGGACCTGAGCTTCACGGACTGGAGAAGCCTACATCCCAGTAGGAATGCCATCTGATATGTACTAGAGGTCCACTCTCATGACAGCAATAGGAAATGCAGATAAAGTTTGCCATCACCCATTTCGAATTCTTAAAAACCAGTATTCTCTCAATATCCAGGTATTAAAATTCACGCATGATTTCAATGTTTCAACAGACCAAATGAAATTTTTTTTTTGTCTGTCTTTTCTTCTAGGCTTTGTCCACATAGATAAAATCCAATTATTTTCAAAATGTTCATGTGAAAGCCGTCACTTAGTTGTTTAGGAAAACCTTATGAAAAGCTTAGTATACGTCAGGCCCAGGTAAGTCACTGAGGTGGAAAAAAATGAATGAGACTCGTCTATGTTCTCCAAACATTTGCAGATCAGAAGGGTGTCAGAAATGACCCCTAGACAGAATAGTATAATATCTGGAACCAGATCGAGTGGGTTCAAACCCTGGTTGGGTATCTCTGGGAAAGTTACTTAACAGTTTTATATCTTATTAGCCTTCTTATCTGTAAATGAGAATGATCAAAATAACATTTCATAAGGCTGTTGAAAAGATTAAATAAATTAATGTTTGGAAAGTGCCAGAACAATGCCTGTGACATAGTAAATGTCAAAGTGAAAGTGTTCGTCACTCAGTTGTGCTGACTGTTTGTGACCCCATGGACTGTAGCCCACGAGGCTCCTCTGTCCATGAAATTCTCTAGCCAAGAATACCAGAGTGGGTTGCCATTCCCTCCTCCAGGGGATCTTCCCAACCCAGGGATCAAACCTGCTTTGGGGGCAAATTCTTTACTGTCTGAGCCACCAGGGTTGTGTCAGCTAATGTGACCAGGCTTTCATTGTGGCTCAGATGGTAAAAAATCTGCCTGCAATGCAGGGGACTCAGGTCCCATCCCGGGGTCAGGAAGGTCCCCTGGAGGAAGAAATGGCAACCCACTCCAGTATTCTTGCCTAGAGAATTCCATGGACAGAGGAGTCTGGTGGGCTACAGTCTATGGTGTTGNGATGGTAAAAAATCTGCCTGCAATGCAGGGGACTCAGGTCCCATCCCGGGGTCAGGAAGGTCCCCTGGAGGAAGAAATGGCAACCCACTCCAGTATTCTTGCCTAGAGAATTCCATGGACAGAGGAGTCTGGTGGGCTACAGTCTATGGTGTTGCAAAGAGTTGGACATTACTAAGCAATAACACATATAGTGTGACTGTTGATAATGCAGAGTGCTATAGGCATCGAAGAGGGAGGCACAGGGTGTTATGGGCACATGTACCTGCTGGAGGAGGACAGGGAAAGCTTCTTGTGGAAAATGAAGGTTTCCAAGGGGGAGGAAGCATGCTGTCAAGACAAGACTAGCATTGATGGGAAAGAGAGGTCTCTTCAATTTGGCCTTCGTTGTGTATCAGATTTGTGGCTTTGGACGTTATTTCACCTTCTCTGTGAAATGGGTATTTTCTCACAGGAGTGCTGTGAAGACCAAGTAAATGACATTTATGAGGCTTCTGGCACATGGTGGGTGCTGGACAAAGGGCGCTAGTCACTAGGGCCATAGGGAACTCATTGTGATGGAGGCTGAGATGTACAGAGTCCTGCCGGCTTTCTTGGGGATTGGCTCTGCAGAAGGAAACTGCCTTTCCAGGGTCACAGCTCTTTTCAGGGGCAGCCTGCGTCCAGTGACTGATGACCTAGGGGGCATAAAGGCCCAGCCCCTCTCTGGATTGGGAGGAGGCTCAGAAAGCCCTCCCCCTCCAGAGCTCCCCATGCGGTCACCTGAGGTCTTACTGGGCCTGAGTTCCAGCTCAGTGTCTGCCTCCCCCCTTTCGTGCTGCCTTCATCTCTGTGTTTGTCAGCTCAGGCTTCTGTAATGGCATACCACAGACTGGGTGGTTGAAACAACAGAAATTCGTTATCTCACAGTCCTAGAGGCTGGAAGTCCAAAGTCAAGGTCCTGGCTGGTTTGGGTTTCTGGTTCTGGGGTCTCTCTTCTTGGCTTACAGACAGCCTCCTACTCACTGTACCCTCACTTGGTCTTTCCTCTGTGCTTATGCAGAGAGAGGGCGAGAGAGTGCTCTAGTTTCTCCCTCTTCTCATGAGAATACCAGTCCTAGCAAATCTGAGTCCCACTTATGACTTTGTATGTGCTGTGCTCTGCTAAGTCACGTTGGTCATATCCAACTCTTTGCCACCCCATGGACTGTAACGTGCCAGGCTCCTCTCTCCATGAGATTCTCCAGGCAAGAATACTGGAGCGGGTAGCCATTCGCTTCTCCAGGGGATCTTCCTGACCCAGGGATGGAACCCAGTGTTCTGCATTGCAGGCAGATTCTTTACCACTGAGCTACTTGGGAAGCCCTTTTAAAATGACTTTGTTTAGCCTTAATTATCTCCTTAAAGGTCCTATCTCCAAATGCAGTCACACTCAGGGTTAGAGCTTTATCACATGAATTTTGGAGGGATAGAGTTCAGTCCATAACGTCTCCCTTTCACACAAGTGGGTCCTGAACTCACTCCATGGTGACCTTCTCTCTGTCTTAGTGTCTGCTTTCCCAGAACCCAAGCTGTGAACACACTTCTTAATCATCTTAGTACACATAGTATCTGGAACATAGTAGTTACTCAGTTAATATTTGTGGAATGAATTGATATTTGCACATGAGTTATAGTGTGAAGGATTACTCAGCACCAGTATTTGTTAATGGTCAATGAGAATAAAAACCCAGCTGTTCCCTTATCAGTTTCTATTTTGATACTCATGTGTACAAATACCACATACTTTGGCTCAGTGATCCTGGGGTCAAATAGCCATTACTTAGTGAGTTAGGACAGGGGTCTTCAGACTAGTCTCGTTCCCAGTTAGGAACATCTGAAGGGAATAATGGAGAAAGAAACTGGAAAATTCTTTTATTGACTGCTTTCTGTGAATCAGGGCAGTGCCAAAAGCCTGGATGGAGCATGTTTTCTCACATATGTCTCACAACTATAAAGTAGGAACCTTTGTTAATTCTATTTGGCAGATAGAGAAACTGGGGCTTTATTGCCAAGGTCACACAGCCAGGCAGGCATAGTGGAGAAGCAACCCTTGCCTGGTATGAACATCGCTGAAAGGAAGTTAGGACTCCCTGATGGCACTCCCTTTCATGAGAGGCATCTGCTCCTGTCACCTCCTGCCTCTCCAGGTTGATAGTGACAGGCCTTCCCACCCCCTCCCTCCCCATCGGCTCAGCATAGGCCTCGTCCCAGCTGCTGTTTCCCAGAGGTCTTTGCAAGGCTGAAGCATCAGACCTCTAGGGGTAAGCCTGACACTGGAAGTTAATGATTATCAGTTGAAACAAAACACTTGTTTACATGTTGCCATCATTAGAGGTTTCAGCCCTACCTCTGCTGGGCCTCTTGCCAGATGTTTGGAGGGGGTTTTCACAAGCTGTGCAGTTTACTAAATACAAAAGCTCTCATATTAAGGCATTTTAGTATTAGGCAGTGCAATTCTGATAATGAGTAATTGAATTTCTTTATCTGGAGCAAAGGGACCAAGATGTTTTCAGAGTTTGCTCAGCTGGGACTCACAGATGATTGCTGGAGACATGGGGATTCCCTTCTTGAACCCCCGCTGAGGAGAGCAGGATAGTTTAATGATCCTTTGAGCCTTGTGTCTGACTCCTGGTGGATGATGAAGCCACTCTGCTTGGGGAAACCAGGGGGAGACCTCAGAGGAAAATAGCGTATGTATTTGATGTTGAAGGATAATTTTCTTTTCTAGGTAGAAAGAAGGGATGGGAAAGAACATTCCAGAGGAGAGAACAGCACGTTCAAAGGCACTGAGGTTAAAGGCCATTTTGAGGACAGAAAGCAGCTCCTATAACACTAAGCTCTGGCCTGGCTTGTTCCAGTCCTATAACACTAAGCTCTGGCCTGGCTGGTTCCAGTCCTATAACACTAAGCTCTGGCCTGGCTGGTTCCAGTCCAGACCAGTTGCTCCTGGCCCTACTTGAGTATTAGAATCATCTGAGGAGCCTTACAAGTTAGTCCTCCTTCCCAGAAAGTGAAAGTCACTCAGTCATGTTTGACTCTTTGCAACCCCATGGACTATACAGTCCATGGAATTCTCCAGGCCAGAATACTGGAGTGGGTAGCTCTTCCCTTCTCCAGGGGATCTTCCCAATGCAGGGATTGAACTCAGGTCTCCTGCATTGCAGGCAGCTTCTTCACCAGCTGAGCCACCAGGGAAGCTCAAGAATACTGGACTGGGTAGCCTATTCCTTCTCCAGGGGATCTTCCCAACCCAGGAATCGAACCAGGGTCTCCTGCATTGTAGGTGTATTCTTTACCTGCTGAGCTACCAGGGAAGCCCCCAAAGTTAAGGCCTCGGATCCTAATGTAAATAGTCTGGGATGCGATTCTGAGCATCCATATGTTTGCAAAGTTCTCCAGATTATTCTAACCAAAGTAGAGATAGAGCCTCCCTCCTCATGTCCTCTCACTGTCCCAGCTTGTGGGGAAACTTCGGTCAACTTTTCAAATGTGTTGCTCGTGTGCCTGGTGTGATATGTGGCTTCCTGAGCGCTCAGCCTTGAGGGCAAACATTTCCCTTTGGGCTAGAAAGACATGCCAGGCACCCTCTTTCCTGTCAGAGTCTGTTAGGGAGAGAATAACGTACAGAAAGAGCTCAATGTTGACCAGATATGACCACATCAATCATGTAGATAAACAAATACCAATCGGACCCCTGTGCCTTGACCTACAACTCTCCAACTGCTGACTTCTTCTGGATGAAGGAAAAAAAGGTGAATTATTCAAGGTTGGGGAGAGCAAGTTTTGTAACTGAATTGTAAGACGGCTGAATAAGGAACTATAGTAGCCTATACATATTTCATCCCTATTTTTTTTCACTCCCTTGCAGAAGTAGATTTCAGTTTTCGTTTCTCCCAAGCAGGACTGCTCACTTTGACATTCCCCGGGTGTCTGTAGTACTAGGCAATAATTAAATATCAGGTGCATAAGTTGCTCTTTAATTTGACATGTGTGCTCCAGGCAATAACGGCACGCAGTGCCATGTGGGAGTGTAATTGCTAAGGAATAAAATCTTGTAGCGAGTGAGATCATTGTATCAGGTATGGTGTGACAGCTCATTTGATCATTATGCCCAGGCTAAAGAGTTTGCCTAATTAGTTTCCATTAAAACTCACCCTTTAATCAAGAGTTATTCTTGCATAAAGAATGTCACTTGGTCCAGATGAATGAACAATGGTTTCCCCTTGAGATTGGACTCTCGGCTGCACTGGGATGCCATATGGCTTCTCAAACAATCCACACCCAGCCCTCAACCGGGAAGCCCTAGCTGTAATGGCTGGTATGAATGGAGCAGAGGAAAGGCATTGGGAGGAGAGAACTGGATACTGCCAGCTCTGCTGGGTGGGGCTTAGGGTCTAAGGGAAGCCTCCTGCCAGTCACAGACACCTGCATTTCCAGAATCATCCTTTTGCAGAGGGAATGGGGACCACAGAGGAGAGTGACTTGGTCACAGTCACACAGCAAGTTGTGGCACAGATCAGACTGAGACCCAGTTCTTCTGATTTGTAACCCAAAGCTCTTTCTTTTCCAGAACATGGTGACTTCAGTTCTCAAGCTTCTTAGGAGCAAGGACATGGACCTTTTTCTCCTGACCCACTCTGAATACTGGGCTTTGAGAAAGCTAGAATGAGAGTGAATGCTGGGTACACCAGCACCGTCTTGTTTAATCTTCATCTCCTTGGCTTTGGAACCAGCCTCCCCTCGATTCGAATCCCAGTTTTGCCTCTTAGCTGAATGATCTTGGGCAAGTCACTTAACTTCTCTCAGATTTGGTTTCTTTATCTACAAGCAAAAAGTAATATTATTTTCCTTCTGGATAAAAGGATATGTTTCTGGTAACTGGCATTCAGAGATACATTGCCCCAATTTGGGTTTCCCAAGTAAACCTAGTGTTCCTGTATTCCTGGATCCCAGAATTGGGTGTCACTTAGAAGTCAGACTTTTGACAATATGCGTCTGAGGATGGTTATTTTCACTTCCCAGGTTTACTGGTGCAGTGGTAAAGAATCTGCCTGACAATGCAAGAGATGAAGGAGACGTGTGTTCGATCCCTAGGTCAGGAAGATCCGCTGGAATAGGCAATGGCAACGCACTCCAATGTTCTTGCCTGGAAAAATCCACGGACAGAGGAGCCTGGCTGGCTGCAGTCCACGGGGTCACAAAGTGCTGCGCTGAGCACTGCACTGCACTCAGATCCCAGTCAGAGTTATCTGATGTGCCGGCCGTGGCTGGCTGGCAGAAGATGCTACAACTGAGCTGAGATCTGACTAACAGAAAGCACCAAGCCAGTGTGACTGTGGGCCTTTCAGTTTTCTTCCCTTGGCTAGTGATGTCCTACTCCAGTAAAATGTTTCTGTCCTGAGAAAATATTTGCCGAAGTCACCAGTGGCATTATTGTTGCAACTCCATCCACTCCCATCCACCTCCATATGCTGGGAATATCTGAATTTGTATTAACTGTCTTGATCATCTTACTTTTAACCCTGAACTACTAATTGTCAACTGGACACTCTGAAACTTCAGAACAACACACCTAATTTTGGATGCACAACTCCCCTACTTCTCAAATTCATCTGTTTAAAAACAAATTCTAAATGACTTTGCAGGACACCGAGACAACAGAGCTACAAGCAAACTCAGAGCCACCATGGAGTGTGAGGCAGTGAACTGATCTGAGCCTGGCAGTTGGAAGTCTGACCTGGGGCAACTCACTCAACTATCTGACCCCGACTATAATTATGCTACAGATCTCCCAAGAGTTTCCCTGACCTGACTCTTGCTTGCCTTCCAACGTTAACCTTCTTTACCTTCCTTCAAATAGCCTTTGCTCCAGACACACCAGACTACTTGCTAGATCCTAGTCAAGTGATCGGTTGTACTCACGCCTCCGTGTGCTTACCTGCATGGTTTCTCTCTGCCTGAAATGTTTTCCCTTTCCATGCTCACCTGGCAAACTTCGACCCTTCTTTTTTTCTCATCTCAAGACTTCTCTTTATGAGGCTTTTCGTGGGTTTCCCTGCTCTTTACTCTCTCAGCCTTTTCTGCCCGTCTCCCTGGTACTCCTATATTCCCCTTATTCTATGCTATTTTTAATATTGAGTCTAGCTTTTCACATCCAGAATCATCTTTTAGCTTTTCTTTTATATTTCCCATCATTTCCTCAGTCTGCTCTTCTAATTCACTAATTCATTTTTCTTCAAATTCATCTTGCCATTTATTCCATTGATTTATTTATTTATTCCATTTATTCCATTCTGTGTTATTTACTTTGGCTTTAGTATTGATGCTAACATTTCTGCTTGGGATCTTGTTGATTTCTTATCTTTGCTTCCTATGGCTAATATTTCCCCCTCATATCTTCAGGCTTATTTTACATTTTTGGAAGGTTTGTTTCAGTAGTTTTGCTTCAGGTGTTGTTATGTATGTTGCCTTTCTTCATAGTAATTATATCCTCAAATCTAGTTCTTTTGGTTTATGAAGTCCTGTTTCCCTGAGGCTACCAATCAGTGATTTGGTAAGGTGTGTTGGGGAAAGAGGTCACGTTCCAGGGTCTGTCTCCATGGATTTAAGGAGAGGGGAAGAGATAAGTCTGAGGGCAGAAAGCCCAAGGTCCCTCGAGTCCCACAATTGGAGTTCCACTTTAAACCTGCGAGGTGAATTGGCATGGGGAGAGGGTGGCCTCTGTGGGTTGTGTCTGGTCTGGGTTTGGGAGAGGGGGTGGAGAGCAGATCCAACTCAATTTCATCAACTTTTTTAAAAGATAATTTTTTTAGAGCAGTTTTAGGTTCACCATAAAATTGAAAGGAAGATACTGAGATTTCCCATATACCTTCCACCCCTAAACCTGTACATATTCCCCCATTACCAGCATCACTCACCAGGATGAACCTGCATTGACACACCATAATCACCCCAAACCCATAGTTAACCTTAGGATTTACTCTTGGTATTGTATATTTTATGGGTTTGGGCAAATGAATAATGACATATATCCATCGTTATAATACCATACAGAATATTCTTCATGCCATAAAAATGCTTTGTGCTCTGCCAATTTCTTCTTTTCCTTTCCCCACCTACTCTTGGCAACCATTAATCTTTTCATTGTCTCCATAGTTTTGCCTTTTCCAGAAGGTCATAGAGTTGGAATTACACAATATGTACCTTTTAATTTACAAAATTAAAATATTAATTTTTAAAATTAATTTTATTACTTGTTTGTTTTTGGCTGTGCTGGGTCTTCACTGCTGCTTGGACTTTCCTCTAGCTGTGGTGCTTGGTCTTCTCATCGCAGCGGCTTCTCTCGTTGCAGAGCAGGGGGTCTAGGTGCATGGGCCTCAGCAGCTGCAGCTCCCAGGCTCCAGAGCAGAAGATCAGTAGCTCTGCTGCACAGGCTCAGTTGTTCTGTGGCATGTGGGATCCTCCTGGAGGGACTGAGCCTGAGTCTCCTGAATTGGCAGGCAGATTCTTTACCACTGAGCCGCCAGGGAAGCCCTAGTATGTAGCTTTTTAACGTTGGCTTCTTTCACTTACTAATACGTATCTAAAGTTCTGTGCTGAAGGACATTTTAATGCCGAATACTAGCTCATCGTCTGGGTGTACTGCAGTGTATTTATCCATTCACCTAATGAAGGTATCTAGCTGGCTTCCAAGTTTTTGGCAATTATGAATAAAGCTGCTATAAACATTTGTGTTCAGGTTTTTGTGTGGACATCAGTTTTTGACTCTTTTGGATAAATGCCAAGGAATGTGATTGGTGGATCACATGGTAAGAGGGTGTTTAGTTTGTTAAGAAACTGCCAAACTGTCTCCCAGATTGGCTGTACCATTTTGCATTCCCACCAGAAGTGTATGAAAGTTCCTTTTGCTCCACATCCTCACTAGCATTTGGTGTTGTCATTGTTCTGGATTTCGGTTATTCTAATAAATGTATAGTAGGATCTCAGTATTTTTTTAATTTATCAGCTCTTTTCTTGTTCTGGCTCCCAAAGGACTTTTCCCCTATACTGTTAGGTGTTGGCTTGGCTGGACTGTGAAGGAACAGGTGATGGTTTGTCCAAGGCAGTACAGCAGGGAGGTGAGAGCAAAGTCAGAGCTTTCCTCCCGTACACTGAGAGGACACCATCTCTGGGTATTGTCAGTTTCAAGCTGTAGCTACCCACCTCCTGACACACAACGGGTCCAGACTCTGTCCCCAGTGGGCTCACATTTTGTTATTATTACTGTTGTTGATTTCTGACACTTATATTTTCCTCTTGCTTTTATACTTTTTTTTTTAAGTGTTAATTTTGGTGGAAAGGGGGGAAATAGTCAACTATTTTGATAGAAACCAAAGTTTTATATTTCATGATGCTTAATACAGTCTCTACAAATGTATAAATGTCTTATTTGTTAGGCAGCATAGTGGGTAAAAACAAGGATTCTGAAATTTGAGTTTTTAATCTTACTTTTAAAAAAAGTTATAGAAACTGTGTAGATATAATTTACATCAGGTAAAATTCACTACTTTTCAGGGTATACTGTGGCGGTTTTTGACAAATATATACACCCATATAACTACATACTGAACATTACCATCAGCCTCAAATTCCCTTGAATGTTTTGCTAGGCAATATCCGTGTTTCTCCCTAGCCCAAGGCAAATATGATCTGTGTTCTTATACCGCATATTAGATTTATGTTTTTTTCTGAAGTTTTATATAAGTGGAATCATATTGCATGTTCTCTTTTTGTGCCTGGCTTCTTTCGCTCAGCATGAGGTTTTTGAGATTCACCCATGTTGCTGTATCAGTAACTTACTGCTTTTAGTTGCTGAGTGGAATTCTATTGTATGAATGACTACAGTTTGTTCATGTATGTTTCTATTGACAGACATTTGGAGTATTTCCTCCTCTTGATTATAATAAATTCCTAGTCTGCCCCTTTTTAAACTGGCCAATTAAATTTTCCATTTCAATTTTCCCTTGTAAAATGGGGATAATATTGTACCTAGCTTATAAAACACTCAGTAAGTGCTTGTTGTACTTTTTTTGTCTTCCACTTGAGTGTGAAATCTTTGAAAAGAAGAACTAAGGTTTATTCTTTATAACCCTCTTGTGGACAGTGCCCAGCATTCATACCTTCAGTCAATAAGATTTTTTTTAAGTAAGTTTTAACTAAGACTGTGTATCACACTTCATGTTGGTCGGTAAGGCTATAATCATGTCATGGTCCCTGCTGTCATGCTTCATGCCTAAAGCAAGGGACAAACAAACCAGGTAGCTACAGTACAGTGTGTTAGGGCAAACCCAGGGGCTGAGGGTGTCATCTAACCCAGCCCTGGGAAGGATAAGGGAAGAAAGTGATGATCAACAAATACATACAGGCTGAATGAGAACTACCTAGCTTAATGGCTGGAGGATGGAAAGAGTGTGAACAATAGTCTGAACAGGCTCAGAGGTAAGAAAGGGCATGCCTGCAAAAGGTATAGCACATAGATTTGATAATAGAATGAGTAATGAAACTATTGTAATAAGCCAGGAAAAAAGCTATTAAAACCTGTGGCACAGGTGGGACTTTAACAGATGAGACATATTGATGAGGTAGAAACTGCTGAGTAACTGATGGAATGTGGTAGGAAATGGGGTGAACTCAAAATGTAGCTAAGGTTCTAATACCCAGGTGATTAGAAACACAAAATTGTCATTACAAGTCAGATGTTAGGAGGAAAGCAGGTTTTTTATTTTTTGCATGGGTAGTGATGGGTTAAATACCTTTCTGGACATATTGAACATGAGGCAGCAGTCTATACTACATTGAGGTATTTGCGAAAACTTAGTGGAGATGTCAGAGATGGAGAAAGAAATTTAAGTGGAGAGAAGCAAGGGCAGTCCACTCAGTGAACACCTGGCGGAGGACTTGTGGGTGGTGCTCAATCCATCCAGGTTCAGGTATGTCTGGATAGGGCCGCTGGTTCATAGGCATCTATTCCCACAAGCTGATAATTTGCATTTGGGAAAGAGGCCTGTTGGTGCGGAAGGGGCAAAGTAGACCATAATCCAGGTCTTCAGAGGTCCCTGGTGCAGTCTCAGTGATTCATGTCTAAGACCTGTGGAGAGAAGGACAAAGAAACTAGTTCTTAGAAACTTAGTTTATTAGTCTCCGTTGCAAACAAAATGGCTAGTAAGTATGGGAGATGAAAGAATGGGAGAATGGTGAGAGAATCCTTTTTAAAAAAAGTTTTATTTTTAAATAATTATAGATTTATAGAAGATTTGCAAACATAGTACAAAAAAATGAGGAGTCCAGCTCCTGGTTAAAAACCTACATGTGATGTTTCAGGCCCAACCATAGGTTAACACAAAGGCATCATGTGGCCAGCCTCACGGGGGTTGCGAGGGGCACTGCCCTCACCATACTTCTGCTTGTAGCTGCACAGCCGTCTGAAGGGAGCTGCAATCAGGGTCTCGGGCCCCTCCTCCCACTAGTTATGGTGGAGATCTTTCTCATACTTACATTCCTAGCGCAGACATCTTCCTTTTATCCAAGGCTTTGGTTGAGGTCTTTTTCAGAAACTTCTGCTAAANAGCCGTCTGAAGGGAGCTGCAATCAGGGTCTCGGGCCCCTCCTCCCACTAGTTATGGTGGAGATCTTTCTCATACTTACATTCCTAGCGCAGACATCTTCCTTTTATCCAAGGCTTTGGTTGAGGTCTTTTTCAGAAACTTCTGCTAAATGCTCTTTATCAGGGGGAAGAGAGAAAAACTTAAAGAACCTTTTCCCACTCTGACTCTGTACGCACCCTCCCCTAGTTCTTTTTCTCTCTGAACTTTTCTCTCCCACTGCTGGGGCCTTTTATTCCTTGGGGCTCCCTCAACAGTGAGATGAACTCCACATCCACACTGATTCACCTGACCTTCAACCTGTGCATGGTTCCAGGGGGAGTCATCATTTTCTCCTCTTATATCACCAGAGTAAGTGATTAAAGGCCTAACTCTTTCTTAAAACTTGTTGCTTTAATCAGCTGCTCAGATACCTGACAGCTCCGTGCTGTCTCCCAGCTCAGCTAAAGTCCTGACTATATACTTCACACCTTGCTTCTTCCAAACGCAGGGCAGGCTTCATGGCATACAACCTGTGTGGTCTCACTGCACCCCGCGTTCGAAATGGCCTGTGCCTGGTTGTCTTCTCTGTTGCTGTCTCGAAATCTTTTAAATTTTGAACAAGTGGCCCCAGAGTTTCACTTTACACTTCTTGTTCAGTTGCTTGGTCGTGTCTGACTCTTTGTGACCCCATCTATTGCAGCACACCAGGCTTCCCTGTCCTTCAGTATCTCCTAGAGTCTGCTCAAACTCATGTCCATTGAGTAGGTGATGCCATCCAGCCATCTCGTCCTCTGTTGCTCCCTTCTTCTAACCTCAATCTTACCCAGCATCAGGGTCTTTTCCAATGAGTCAGCTCTTTGCATCAGCATCAGTCCTTCCTATGAATATTCAGGGTTGATTTCCTTTAGGACTGACCGGTTTGATCTCCTTTCTGTCCAAGGGACTCTAGAGAGTTTTCTCCAGCACCACAGTTGGAAAACGTAATTTCTTTGGTGCTCAGTCTTTTGTATGTTCCAACTCTCACATCCATACATGACAACTGGAAAAACCATAGCCTTGACTATATCCACCAAATTATGTATCCAGTCCTGCCCCAATGTCAACATCTTACATGACTGTGGCACGTTTATCTAAACTGAGAAGTGGACCTACTATTAACTAAACTACAGGCTTTATTTGGATTTTACCAGTTTTTAAAAAGTTACTAATTTCCTTTTTTTGTTTCAATATATCCCCAATAATAATTTATTTGGGATAATATATTATATTGGTTACCATAGCTCCTATTTGCTTTTAATCTGTGACATTTATTTGGTCTTTCCTCTTTGACAGTGAAGTAAAAGTGTTAGTCACTCAGTAGTTTCCCACTGTTTGTGACCCCACGGACTGTAGCCCACCAGGCTCCTTTGTCCATGGAATTCTCCAGGCAAGAATACTGGAGTGGGTTGCCATTTCCTTCTCCAGGGGATCTTCCCTACCCGGGGATTGAACCCAGCTCTTCTGCATTGCAGACAGACTCTTTACTGACTGCCTGACTCTTCCCACCAGGGAAGACCTAGAAAAGAGTTGCCCAGTTATTTTGTAGAATATTTCTCAATTTCAATTGGCCTCATGTTTTCTCTTGATTAGACTGAGGCTATGGATTTTGGGGAAGACTATCATAAAGGTGAAGTACTCTTATCACAACATATTAGGAGGTATCAATGGGACTTATTTCTGGTTTAGTCTTGACCACTTAGTGAGGGTGGCATCTGCCAGGTTTTCCCACTATGAAGTTACTATACTGCTCGTCCCATGTCCCATACTCTATTTGTTAGAAGCAAGTCACTAAATCCAGCCCACATTCAGGGGAGGGGAATTAAACTCCATTCCTGGAGGGAGAACAATCAAATAATTGGTGAACAAGTATAAAAACCACCTCTATAGTGAATAAATACTTGTTGGAGATGCTTTGAGACTGTACAAATATCCTACTTTTCTTTAGTGCTTTGCTCACTAATATTAGCATCTATTAGTGATCTTGCCTGCAGCAATCATTACCCTGGTGGTGATGGTGTTCTAATGGTGATCTTTTATTTCAGCAGCATGGGCATCACCTGAGAACTTGTTGGAAATGCAAATTAGCAAGTCCCACTCCAGACCTATCAAGCAGGAAACTCCAGGGGTGGGGCCCAGTAATTGGGTTTAACAAGCAATGCCGGTGATTCCAATGCCCACTGAAGTTTGAAAAGCCCCGATTTAGGGGAATTCTTTAATAACTAATGGTATGAATATTCTAATTATTTATAGGAACATGAGTCCCAATGAAATCATGATCTTTTCTTTAGTTCTCAAAGGTTGCTGTATGGATGAAGGAAAGCTACTTGTTTAATTCAATTTAATCAACACATATGGAGTGTCCATACCTGTTGATCCAAGGTAGGTGATGCCAGTGAAGGTAGATGAAGGACTCATAAATGATGAGGGAAGAAGGGGCTGGGAAGAGGCTGAGAAGTTTGGCTGGGCCAGGTGAGGAAGGTAGTCCTGATGTCTTGGGATCGACTCTCTGCTGGCTGTAGAGAACCGGTGTGCTGTGGATTGACAACACATAGGACCCAGGACACAAATTACCTCTGAGTCTCTCCAGAGGGAAGTGGTCTAGAAACATGGTTGATGACGCAGCCTTTGGAGTGGCACAGTCTGGAGCTCAGATGTTATCTCTTCTACTTGCTGTGCTATTTTGAATTCATTCTCTGTTAGCCTCAATTCCCTCATCTGTAAAAAAGATGATAATAATAGCAGTGTTGACGGAGCGCTTACTATGTGTCAGGCACTTCCCTAAGTAATGTACATGAACTTACTCATTTACTTGTCATTATGGCTTTCTGAAATTAGTAACATTGTTATTCCCATTTTACAGAGAGGCAACTGAGATGTGGGGGAAAATTTTCACAGAGATATTAAGCAGAGCAAATGGGATTCAAATGCAGGCTGCCTTGTCTCTGGAGCCTATCTGTTAACCTGCCTGACCTTGTAGGATTTCTGTATAGTTCAAAGTTAAGTCATGTATGAAAAGTGTTCAGTGCAGTACTGCACCCACAGGGAGTCTTTGCAAGTGGTAATGGTGAGTTGTGATAACGCAGGTGTGAAGAAAGTAACCGACAACACGGCGTCAGTCAGGCTCTCCTGTCCCACTCTCTCACAGCCTCATGACTTCTGTTTTGTAAACAGTGATATTGCTGACCTTGGTAGCACTGCGCCTGTGTGCCCACTTGGCCAGGGGCCACTTTTGTCTGTCTTAGGATATCAGAAGTCTTTGAAGACTCCCAGTTGCTGCTGCCTAGAGAGAGTAAACATGTCTGCAGTCCCCACAGCTCCTTGAGTCTTCTTTCATTTTCCTGGGTCACACCTTATCTACCCTGGGATCATTGAAAAGTGTGACCGGCAAGACAGCAGGAGTACCAGGTGGATCTATGGGCTTTGAGGGCCCCTGATTGCAGTAGCGATCTTCCTATTATCTCTGGCTGTCTGGTTGGGTCCCCTGTATGCCTTAGGGCTGTAACTGTCTCTTGTCATCTCTGTTCATAGGATCCGTAGGGGGTCCGAACTTCCCTAAAGATGAACGAGCTCTAAATGCACCTGCGGTGTGAAATCTGAGAAATTATGAAAAAAGGCAGCACCATGAAATCACCCAGGATTCAGGAAATCCTGGGCCTATTTGTATCCCTCAGCCTATGTGACCATTGGCAAGGGTTCTGCTTACTTCGATTTCAGTTTCCCCATTTGTGAGAGAAGGAGGTCGAATCTCAAGTTTCCTCTCACCTCCATGAGGAAAAATGGTATCCAAGAACACTATAGAGTCCCAGGGAACTTCTCTTTCTGACCATGGCTGTCCATCTCACTGGAGAATTTGGCCTTTAAGTATTTGGGTAGGTCCTGGATTGGGGTTTTCCTGGTGGCTCAGATGGTAAAGAATCTGTCTGCAATGCAGGAGACCCATGTTCCATCTCTGGGTTGGGAAGATTCCCTGGAGAAGGAAATGGCAACCCACTCCGGTATTCTGCCTGGGAAATCCCACAGACAGAGAAGTCTGGCAGGTTACAGTCCATAGGATCGCAAATAATTGGACACGACTGAGTGACTAACACTTTCATTTTCTTTTTCTTCCTGGATTATATGCCAGTATCAATATATTTAGTTAATGCTTAGTAAACATCCTCCTGAAATTCTAAACCTCTAATTAATGGGAGTTATATGTAACCATACCAATGTAAATAATGTTCACACCGCATTCATTTGAATTCAGAAAGTTCTGGATTAGAGTGAATTTATCCCACAATAGCGCTGAATTTTTCTTTTAGATTGTTGCCGAAGAATGACCAAGCTTGTGAAAAAAATGAAAAGAATCAAGAATAGCTGAACCACCTTAAAATGATTCAACCCTGGGATGTGTGAAGCACTGTTTTTTTCCATTTAAACAAAACACTAGAAGCCACTTCAAATTCTTATTTGAAAAAGAGTGAGGAAATAATGTAATTAAATCAAAGAACTTATTAAATGTGCTCTTTTAGTCATTCAAGCAGGGTCTGAAAGAACCCACACTAAGCAAGCCTTAGTTTGGAGTTCCTGTAAATTCTTGGGAGAAATAGTGTATTTATCCTCATAGCTTCTGTAATTGCTATTTGCCTGATGCAAAGAACAGGGGCAATCCCTGATATTTAGGACAATTAATGACATCTGGAAGATACAAGTTTCTGGTCTCCCCACAGTGGCCTTAGACTTTAAGGTCTCCTAATGGCCACACTGCTTTTCCAAGTCTTTCTTCCCCTCACAGATGGGATGGCCCAGCCACCTCTCAGAGATGGGCGATGGTGAGAACGATTTTCACTCCATTTATCTCTTCAATATCAGCAATTGCTGTGTGTTCCTGACAGCAATGGATGTCATGCTGGGTAATCCTCTTCCCGTTGTGAAGGGACCTAACCAATTACCAGTGAAGTATTCATAAAAGATCCAAGGGGGAAAGGTAGTTAATGATGCCTTTTATCAGATCTACCAATACCTAAGAAAGTGCACTTTGGAGAAAATAGAGTTGTTTTTACTCTTTACAGGTAAAGTTGTGTTATGTTTCTGAATGTGTATGTGAATGTATATGTTTTAAAACATTTACCAGTATTAATATTGGGTTGGCTGAAAGTTTGTTCCGGTTTTTCTGTAAGGTAGTGTGGAAAAACCTGAATAAACTTTTTGACCATTTTCCACTTAATAAATTAATTCACTNGCTGAATTTTTCTTTTAGATTGTTGCCGAAGAATGACCAAGCTTGTGAAAAAAATGAAAAGAATCAAGAATAGCTGAACCACCTTAAAATGATTCAACCCTGGGATGTGTGAAGCACTGTTTTTTTCCATTTAAACAAAACACTAGAAGCCACTTCAAATTCTTATTTGAAAAAGAGTGAGGAAATAATGTAATTAAATCAAAGAACTTATTAAATGTGCTCTTTTAGTCATTCAAGCAGGGTCTGAAAGAACCCACACTAAGCAAGCCTTAGTTTGGAGTTCCTGTAAATTCTTGGGAGAAATAGTGTATTTATCCTCATAGCTTCTGTAATTGCTATTTGCCTGATGCAAAGAACAGGGGCAATCCCTGATATTTAGGACAATTAATGACATCTGGAAGATACAAGTTTCTGGTCTCCCCACAGTGGCCTTAGACTGTAAGGTCTCCTAATGGCCACACTGCTTTTCCAAGTCTTTCTTCCCCTCACAGATGGGATGGCCCAGCCACCTCTCAGAGATGGGCGATGGTGAGAACGATTTTCACTCCATTTATCTCTTCAATATCAGCAATTGCTGTGTGTTCCTGACAGCAATGGATGTCATGCTGGGTAATCCTCTTCCCGTTGTGAAGGGACCTAACCAATTACCAGTGAAGTATTCATAAAAGATCCAAGGGGGAAAGGTAGTTAATGATGCCTTTTATCAGATCTACCAATACCTAAGAAAGTGCACTTTGGAGAAAATAGAGTTGTTTTTACTCTTTACAGGTAAAGTTGTGTTATGTTTCTGAATGTGTATGTGAATGTATATGTTTTAAAACATTTACCAGTATTAATATTGGGTTGGCTGAAAGTTTGTTCCGGTTTTTCTGTAAGGTAGTGTGGAAAAACCTGAATAAACTTTTTGACCATTTTCCACTTAATAAATTAATTCACTTTAAGGGCAACATTCATCTTGCTACAGAATTATGAGAGAATTAAAAAAAAATAGACTTGTAACTTCTTTTACATTTCATCGTTGCAGTCCTACCATCCCTTTCCTCATGGAAGTCACAATCATCTTTTGAAACAGAAGACAGATCATAACCTATCCTTCCTTAAGAATCCTCCCATGGCATCCTACAGGATTTAGGATACAATTTGAACTTGAGCCTCACCATGGCCTCCAAGGTCCTGCATGATCAGCCTCTGCATACCTCTCCAACTTGCTCTTGAGCCAGCTCATCTGTGGTCTGGCTCACTGCCCTTCTATCTGGCATGTAGGCAAGCTAAGCCTGTGCTTTTCTCAGAGCCTGTGCACCTGCTGGTCCTGCAGACCACCCTCATTTCTGAAGTGGGAATGTTCCCATCTAGTCGCTCTGCTTCACTTCTCCTTGTTTGATGATCTTCAGAGTATTTCTCACTTTCTGAAACTGTCTCATTTGTTCATTTGTTTAATGTCTGTCAACCCACCAGTGAATGCCCAGCGCCTGGCAAAATATCTGGCTGCTAACAGGTGCTCCATCTAGTTAACCTTTGAATAACATGGGTTTGACTTCCTGGGTCCATGCACCCACAGATTTTTTTCCTACAGTACTACACAATCTTCAGTTGGTGGAGTGAATATGAAAGAACCACATGTAAGGAGGGCCAGCTATAAGTTATAAACAAAATTTCTACTGCACTCATAACTCCCACACTGTCTGAGGGTCAACTGTATGTATTTTTGAATGACTAACAGAATTAATCCCCATGGAAAAGAAATGCAAAAAATCAAAATGGCTGTCTGGAGAAGCCTTACAAATAGCACTGAAAAGAAGAGAGGCGAAAAGAAAAGATATAAGTATCTGAATGCAGAGTTCCAAAGAATAGCAAGAAGAGATAAGAAAGCCTTCTTCAGCAATCAGTGCAAAGAGATAGAGGAAAACAACAGAATGGGAAAGACTAGAGATCTCTTCAAGAGAATTGGAGATACCAAGGGAACATTTCATGCAAAGATGGGCTCGATAAAGGATAGAAATGGTATGGACCTAACAGAAGCAGAAGATATTAAGAAGAGGTGGCAAGAATACACAGAAGAACTGTACAGAAAAGATCTTCATGACCCAGATAATCATGAGGATGTGATCACTAATCTAGAGCCAGACATCTTGGAATGTGAAGTCAAGTGGGCCTTAGAAAGCATCACTAAGAACAAAGCTAGTGGAGGTGATGGAATTCC
>SJYX01018892.1:326591-340386 GCA_006410675.1 Oreotragus oreotragus
GGGGGGGTGGGGGGGGGGAGGGGGGTTCATGTTTGGGAGTTTGTGTAAAAAAATAAATAAATACAAAAAAATAAAATAAAAGGCTATAATACAAAAAAAAATTTAAAAAAATGAAAAACAAAAAAAAAAGAAAAGGCAGAGGAACCAGAGATCAAATTGCCAACATCCGCTGGAGATCCAACCAGTCCATTCTGAAGGAGATCAACCCTGGGATTTCTTTGGAAGGAATGATGCTAAAGCTGAAACTCCAGTGCTTTGGCCACCTTATGCGAAGAGTTGACTCATTGGAAAAGACTCTGATGCTGGGAGGGATTGGGGGCGGGAGGAGAAGGGGACGACCGAGGATGAGATGGCTGGATGGCATCACGGACTCGATGGACGTGAGTCTGAGTGAACTCCGGGAGATGGTGATGGATAGGGAGGCCTGGCGTGCTGCGATTCATGGGGTCGCAAAGAGTCAGACACGACTGAGCGACTGAACTGAACTGAACAGAATTAATGGGCCCAATACTTAGCTGCTGTATTTGTCTGCTATGATATTCCTGGTCTAGTTTTTCTTTTTTGTATTCTAACTAAACTTTGGAGGAAGTATTAGTTGACCAACTGAATAAGAGTCAGTGCTATGAGGGTGATGGAAATCTGGCTAAGATTGAGTGAATCAGGTTAGAACAGGGGAGGTATTTAGGATGCAGGAGACTATGATACAAAAGTGAATCTTTCATTCTAAAGAGACTTGGGTGTCTGGGAGTTTACTGAAATATTTGCTGGACAGTGAAGGGTTATATGTGTGTGCATTCTAAACTGAATGAATGATGCCACAAACATGGGGGCCTCTGGGAACTTCCTTTAGCGGACAAGTCCATTAATTGAATTTCTAAAATGCCTCCTGCCTCTTTTCTGACACTTCTGTTTTCATTGACTGCTCTAGTTAAGGTTCTCTTTGTCCCTCTTTTGAAGGAGATGGTAAGTATCGTTCTTAAAAGCAAGTTCAACTATGAAAATCCCTTGCTTGCCCCTCATTGGAGAACTGGGAGATCCTAGCCCGGGGCTGTGGGGTCTGCGCGTCAGTTACCATCAGATGGGATGAAAAGTGTGTTTTCTGCCCTGCTAATTGACTGTGAGTCCTTTGTGGCTATTCCCATTGTGGACGCTGACTCTTCTTTATGTCTGCTTGCCAAAGACAATTCACTCATATGTCTACCTCCTCTGACCAAAGTCCCAGACTTACCAGTTCTCGCCAATCAGAACAGAGTAGCAGAGTAGTAGAAAGTATTTATTATTCGACCTAGAAACTAAAGATGTTAGGAA
Organism: Oreotragus oreotragus; assembly: GCA_006410675.1. Taxonomy (NCBI): domain Eukaryota; kingdom Metazoa; phylum Chordata; class Mammalia; order Artiodactyla; family Bovidae; genus Oreotragus; species Oreotragus oreotragus. The sequence continues at coordinate 327,900 of SJYX01018892.1, forward strand.
ATGTTATCAGCCCTATAATACATGTGGGAATCATGGTACAAGAACTGAATAACATGTCTTAGTCCAAAAGATATGTTTAGAAAAAAGGCTTATGTATGATGTCTCCACAGACAAATGAAGCAAGTCTATAAATGTGATTTTTTGCCCTGAATCTGCAGATTTTCCTTCAATGAGTTCTTATTTGACAGTTTTTTAAGAAATAATTTTTATTTTCATATTTGAATTTTGTGAAATATAGCAACTTCTTCATAAGCACATAAAAATCTTCTATATAAATAAAGGACCAAGGGTAGCTCTTATATTTATGGATATGTTTCTCTATCTGGGCATCAGTAGGTGAGAGTAAAACTCAAATTACATAAATACTACATGTCTGTAGATCGGGGCTTCCCAGGTGACTTGGTGGTAAAGAATCTGCCTGCCAAGCAGAAGACATGAGTTCAGTCCCTGGGTTGACATCCTCTGGAGAAGGAAATGGCAACCCATTCCAGTATTCTTGCCTGGGAAATCCCGTGCATAGATGAGTCTGGTGGGCTACAGTCCATGGCCTCACAAAAGAGTGAGACATGACTTAGCAACTAAACAACAACTTTATGTCTCTGGATAGGCATTTACAAAGTTTGTAACCAATGGAACACATTTTCCAAGGTATTAATATATCACAAAAAAATGTTTAGTGCACAATTGTTACATTTACTGTAATAGAAGATCCATAGAAAGAGGGACTTTGTCTTGTTTACTGCTGTATTTTTCCTGTATCAAAATAGAGACTGGCACATAGTAGGCACCCAGAATATTTAAATTAATTGTCATGTTTAAGTTAAACAGCTTTCTTTACTGCTTGACTTCTCAAGCAGTAAAGCTATTATGTTCATAGCATAGCTCTAAGAGGAGGACTTGGCATGCCTTATTTCCTAAGCTTACTTGACCATGGGCCACCCTAAGATATATCTATTAATATATATTGGAACAGTGTTTCATAAAATAAAATTTTGGAAGTGCCGGATTAAAAGAACAGGTAAAAATTTCTGGCAAAATGGATATTTGACTTGAAAAGTTAAATCTACAATTTAAGTTCTCTTCCAAACTTTGGCTGACTTGTATTTTTTATCTTTGTAAATAGGAAGAATGAAGAGGAGAGTAGAGGAGAGAAAGAAAGATTTGAGATGGAAAAGGGGGCAGTCCTTTGGCTGAAAAAAAAAAAAAAAAAAAAATCAGACTGTTGTGAAACTGGCCAGCAGATAAACTGACAACCAGAGGTTTCTCATGGAGCCCAACGATAGCAATTGTCTGCAGAGTGGCTTTATCCTGTAAATGTTTGCTTGAAGTCTATTGCTTGATTGCTGTGGCCAGGCAGGCCAGGGATCATTGATAACTGGGTCTTTCTTTTTTCATGTGGGTCCCTCCACCCCCCTTTTGTGCTCTGGGACATTCATTAATGGATGGTCTGGGTTCATCACTGTAGAGAAACTTAAGGACAAAGAGTGAGTGGGTAAGACTGCAGATTGTGGAGGCAAGTTGTTGGGTTGATAGAGAGTATCCTGAGTGGTCTTGGACCTGTTGTTTGACTTCTCTGTGTTTCAGTTTCCTCCTCTAAAAGATGGGAATGACAACAGTATTTATCTCATAAGACTAGGGAGGTGAAATAAGATGAAACATATAAAAACTAGCTGTAATTATTGGTATCATTGATAATGGTAATAAAGATGCTATTTTTGTGAGCTCAGTGAACTCATAACTTATATTTCAGTTTTAAAACAAGTATATTCCTAAGAACTCTGCATATAGTATTTTGTAAGTTACTTCTTTTAATGCAATGTATGTTTTACAAAATACTTGCTTTGGGGAAGTTGATGCATGGTTTTGAAAGTGGGTGTGCTGTGAGAAGCAGAGGGTCTGTGGAGAGAGTTTCTCTTGCAAATGGGAACTGTCCCATTCACCTCCTATTACTGGTTCGTCTCTCTAGAGAAAATAAAATAAAGAATGCTCAATCTGGGTGGGAAAACAAAGAAAAATTCAGACTCTTGCCCCTCAAGCTAGGTGCTCAGTATCCCATCTCAATTTAATTTTTCTACCCACTTTTATCATGTTCAATAAGTTTCAGTGCCAAAAGCATGTAATTTCAATTCTCCAGGCTCTGCTCTATTGTGTGAATAACATGCAGCACAGCAGGAAGTAATAAGTCCTTCCCACACACTGTTCTTTAAGACAAGGTGGGCAAAGCTGTCTCTTACTTGATATGTGCCCGTGGGCTCCTAGGTCATGATTACATTTGTCAACTGGCCTCTCTCTGTCCCGAGGGCTCAGCTCATCAACCCAGAGCAACTCTTTCAACCTGTGAAAATAAAAACATAGATAACTGACCATGTGAAAAGTTTGAATTTTGATTATTTTACTACAAAGCAGATAGTTTAAGCTCAATTTTGTATTTATTTTGCAAACACTATAGCCCAAGTACCTAGCACAGTGCCTGGCATGTAGTAGGCACTCAATACATTTTAAATAAAGAAATAGGGAATTGAAAATTTACTACCACTTTTAAAATATAAAGAGGATTGGGACTGCAAATTGATATAGCCACTGTGGAAAACAGCATGGAGATTACTTTAAAAACTAGGAATAAAACTATTATATGACCCAGGAATCCCACTGCTGGGCATATAGCCTGAGGAAACCATAATTGAACAAGACTTATGTACCCCAGTGTTCATAGCAGGACTATTTACAATAGTTAGGAAACAACCTAGATGTCCATCAACAAATGAATGGATAAAGAAGTTGTGGTACATATACACAGTGGAATATTACTCAATTATAAGAAGAACACACTTGAGCCAGTTCTAATGAGGTGGATGAACCTAGAGGCTATTATTCAGAGTGAAGTCAGTCAGAAAGAGAAAGATAACTATTGTATATTAATGCATATATATGGAATCTGGGAATATAGTACTGATGATCCTACTTGTAGGGCAGCAAAGGAGACACAGACATAAAGCACAGACTTTTGGACACAGTGGGGGAAGGAGAGAGTAGACGAGAATAGTGTTTGAGAGAATAGCGTTGAAACATATACATTATCATTTGTAAAATAGATAGCCAGTGAGAATTTGCTATATGACTCAGGGAACCCAAACCCAAACCCAAACCCCTCTTTGACAACCTAGAGGGGTGGAATGGGGAGGGAAGTAGGAGGGAGGTTCATGAGGGAGGGGACATATGTATATCTATGGTCAATTCATGTTGATGTATGGCAGAGACCATCATAATATTGTAGAGTAATTATCTTCTAATTAAAAATTTAAAAACGCAAAAAGAGGCGAACAAAACCACGGCCCTAAACTTCATGTCCAGATAACTACTACTGCCACCATATGAGTAATATACAAATAAAGTGAAAAAAATAAAACAAAACAGAAATGATTGAAGGAAAGTGCTGTCATATCCCCAGTTTGGCCCTCATCCCATATGCCCAAAGGTAATCACTATAAACAGTTTATTCAGTGATTATTTCCTCAAAGCAATTATTTGTGAAAGAGCACATATGAATACACGGGCCACATTATTTACATTAACAGACTACAGACATTAAAGAGCAGAAGTTTCTAAGGTGGGATCCACTGACAGCCAACACAAAACTCAGATGCCTTAGACACACCTGGTTTGCTTATTAACAATAATAGGTTCCAGTAGTTGATGTGATTTGATTGTCTGGGCAGGCCCAGGAATTTGCCTTTCATCAAACTTCTCCAGTGAAGTAACTCTAAAATTGAAGGATCATTACTCCTGAAGGATCAACTAAAAATCAAGGTGATGGAAGTTTTACCACCGATCCCTTCCCATTATGGTGGAATCCTTAGCCAATTGTGAGTAAAACCAGATCCCTGATCTGTTGCCAGGTGTACCCTTATCTTATCAACCTGCTTTCTTCTTATTCTATTGAGGAATATTCTAGGAATATGTCTTCTACAATATTGGCTGAATTTATTGCTCATTGTAATTGACATGGTGATTGACTATAAATAATTCTCAGTCTTTCTGCCCCCAACTCTTCAGTTTATGTCCAATTTATTCTTTCTAGGTATAGCTCTGGCCATTCCTATTCTGGAGTTTTCTGCTGTACAGATCCTCGCAATGTTAGAATTTCAAGTATTTGTTTTTTGTGACCACCTTCTGAAAAACGCCTGCTTGTTATTACTGTGGGAACATCTCTGTCCTTCTGTCACTTCCTTTCAATATTATCTGCTGGACTGAAGCCCAAGTCTGGGCTTGGGTCTCTTTTTGATGTTCTGCACTGTGCTAGTGGAAAGTTTTCCTGGATTGCTAGGCAGAAGAGGACAATCTCTAGGTTTAGTGATATCTGAAACATTATTTCCAGTTGTGTGGAGGTCATGGGCTTCAAGTGTGGCACTATTAAATATGGTCATAATTGCTGGAGCCCAGGTTTTTTCCCCCTCTGTTCAACTCATTGAGGACTGTCTCTGCTTGAGTTGGTTAGACATCAGGTAGTGAGCAGGAAGGAAGGTAAAGGGGGAAGATCAGGCTCAGAAGATGTCTAACTTTTATATACAAACTATCAACATAAAAGGGGATATATCTTAGCAAAGGAGCATGACCCACCAGGATACATGTGATCAAAGAATGCTTTCTCCAATAAGACTTAGAGTGGAAAAGTGACAGAGCCGATTTATGTTGAAAAGGACCACTCTGATTACCACGTTCTATGAGGGCCAGGTCGGAAGCAGGGGCCAGTTGGGTGCCATCTCAGTGAGGCATCAAGACGTGATGGTGGCTGACACCAGGGTGCCAGCAACAGGGTATCAACAGATAGCTGGTGTCAACTCAGAAACTGCCTGACTTCCTGATGCACGCAGCTGCCTGAAACTCACGGACCATCCAATTCACCCAGTTCACATTTCAGTTTCACATCAAATGTCTTACTGACCCTTCTGAGTCGGTCCTCTAGGAAGGTTCTCCTGACTGGTCCCATATGAGCCTATTGAATGAGACCAAGAACCGTTCAGAACAAAGGAAAGCTGTGTTTTTCAGTGAAAGAATGAAGGGCAAGCTCGTCCCTTAGAGTACCCTTTCTCCGAAGGGCAAGCTCGCCCCTTAGAGTACCCTTTCTCCCTGGCAGGCGGTGGGCCGGGCTGCTTTATGGTGTTCAAGTGGTGGGCGGGGCGACGGGGCGGAGCTCCGGCAGCGCAGGGGCAGTTTGCCTACAGTGTCTGCACACGGCTCGCTGCCGCCACAGCCATCTTGAATTGCAGTGTTGAGCGCAGAGCTTCTGCACACGGTCCCAAGCTAAGAAGCGGGCACAGTTCTTTGGCCTTGGGCACTCTGGTCTGAAGTACCTGGTGGGAGGCCTCTTCACGCAGTATCCTGTGGTCAAGTGAAACTACAGGAAGCACAAAGGAAAAAAAAAGGTTAGATTTTCGTCTATGTTAATTTCCTGAAAACTGTGAATGGGCTTTGCCGGTGCCAAATCCCTCCCTGGTTTTTCATCCCGCTCCTCACTCTAGAAAGGCACTGAGGGGTGCCAGTCCATCTTCTATAACTGCTTAGTTGGTCTGGGGCACCGTCATAACCCTGAGTGGAGGAGCAGAGCTTCTCCAGCTGACTTTACATGTACTTGGTTGTCACAGGCCTCTGTCCTGTTAGCATCACTAGCTGACCATCATTTGCAGTTTTCAGAAACTCTAGCTACTTGGAGACAGAGGACAGCAGACAGTTTAGGATGCAAGGCCCAGATGTTATTAATAGCAAGAGAATAATGGTCATGCATTCCATTTTTCCTAGAAATGAAGGTATCTGATCTCAAATTGACTTTCTAGGAGATAGCCATTCTGTTCCCTTAAAACTTACTAAAGCCTGAAACTGGTGTGGAGCCTATATAGTGGCTGACTGACCAAACATTAATTTTGCAGCTCCTTTAGCAGGATTATAGTAGCTGCTAACTGCCCATAGGAACCTCAGTTGATAAAGACTCACCTACGGTTTGCCTCACAAGTGGAGAGGAGAGGAGAGGTTAGGTGATGGGTGTTTCTTGTTGCCTAAAGCTCACAGGGCATCCTGATAATGGGGTTCCTTGTCTTGCGAGCAGCTTATAGGGTTCGCCAGCCTGCTTCAGAGAAACTAGTGCTGACTGGAAGAGGTCAAGTTACTGGTCCTGTACCTACCTTGGAGGAACATTTTCACATGTGGGCATCCTGGTACCCTTTCCTGAAATCTGATGGACTATCCTTGATCCATTTTGTCAGGTGATCCTCATTACCTGGCTTTTCTCCAGTCTTGCCTCTTGGCTCACAGGACTGACCACTCTTTCTAAATGGAAAGTGACTATAGACAACGCTACTGTTGATTCCTGGGGGTCAGTAAGTGGGGGCAAAAGCCTTGGTGTGGCCACTACTGCCTTGTACAGGGGACAAGAGGACAGCTCTATTGGCAAGATAGTGGGTAAGACTGCCATGACTCCCTCCCATCCACAGGTCGGCCCCATCCCCAGGCATCTGGTATTGTGGGAAGGCCCCACAGAGGCAGTGGGCAGGCATGCGTTTGTTTCAGTCTCCAGTTCCCAATGATGCCATACTGTGATCTCCTCCAGGGGCTTCAGTCCAGATGACTCTGGGGGCTATGCTGTGCATGAACCATAGTCAGGTATTACGTTGCTGGGCAGAGTTGCTCTGAATTTGGCTGAAGGCTGCCTTTGTGCTAACTCATCAGAGTGTGCTCAAAGATCAGAGTCAGTCATCCTCATGTGAACCTCCCAAAGCATCCACTATCCTTCTGCTGGAGCCAGGGCCAGCCTGAAACCTAGTGGGTAGGCAAAAAGGCCAAGGAGTGTCCCTTCATGGATGCCAAAGATTTTCTTACCAACCCTCCCAAATTAGCCCCCCAAAGGGGTCCTTCTGCCCAGTGTCATTCGAACCAATAGAATGAGACTGAATCTGGTTCAGAAACACAGGAAAGTTTTACTCTCTGATCAAAGAATGGAGAGATGCAAGCTTGCACTCCAGAGCACACAGTCCCTGAAAGACTATTGGTGGAGCTTCTCTATAGGATTCTTGCCAGTGGGGAGGAGGCAGAGATCTGATGGGTCAGGTGTAGCTGCAGTTATCATTTAACTTGGCTCCAGATTGCAGTGCTAAGCACAGTGTCTCAGAGGTGTTGGGTGCAGCCCTTTTGCACTGAGAACTCTAGTCTAAAGGGCTGGGTGCAGGGATTCTGCAAGCAGCACCCCATGAGCAAGTGAAACTATATACAAAGGGAAAAAAAAGTTGGACTTGATTATCCACATTCTATTTTTATTTCCTGGGAATTGTTAATGGGTTTTTCAGGTGACAAAGGCACTTTGTCACAAGATCTCCTGAGAGCTTCCTCTAACAAGTTGCACAACATCTGAACAAGAACAAAACATCTAGTACCCACAGTTCCCAAGTTGTTCAGATAATTTGAATTCACAGTTTGCAGGTTTTGAGCTACGTTCTTGCCTGGACAGTCCCATGGATGGAGGAGCCTGGAAGACTGCAGTCCATGGGGTCTCTGAGGGTCGGACACGACACGACTGAACGTCTTCACTTTCACTTTTCACTTTAATGCATTGGAGAAGGAAATGGCAACCTACTCCAGTGTTCTTGCCTGGAGAATCCCAGGGATGGGAGAGCCTGGTGGGCTGCCATCTGTAGGGTCGCACAGAGTTGGACATGACTGAAGCGACTTAGCAGCAGCAGCAGCAGTATAGGCCTATAGAGCTGTGCAGTTGAGAAGTGTCATAGTAAAGTAAGGAGACCTGATTTCTTGCTGTGGTCCCATCCCTGACTTGCGTACACCATCATGGGCCCCTTGTCTGCCCCCAGCTTCTGGAGGAGATGCTTTCTGAGGCTCCTTCCACCTCTGACAGCCTGCAGTTACCATTTTAGTCAGACCCAGGCTCTTTGGTAAGGTTTCTGGGAAGGATTTGGACTGCAGCAACTGTTTTCTCTTTTGTCATTTATTTAAATTTCTATTTTAAAAGTGAGAACCTCCCTGAGAACCTGCATCTCAAGTTTAAGAGTGATCAACTGCACTCAAATGGGTGTCACTTTGGAAGATTCTACTCGGTATTCTTTATCAGAGAACAGTGAACCCAGTTCTACTTGGAACTTCATGGCAGCAAAGTCCTTGGGATGGAAAAAGCATTTTCCTTTCCCTTTTCATCTGGTTCAGGCCCTGGAGGATTCAAGGATGTCTGTGAGCCTACCTTGGGATATGGCTATTTATACTGCTGGTTCCTCCTTGGAAGTGATTGGAAATAATCTCAGAATATCTTAGTATCTTCTCCAGTTTCTGCCCATCACAAATGAAAAACATGCAGTTCTGAGAGATGCTATCTGCTGTCTCCATGCTTGTGTGTGCCCAGGTCTGCCCAGAATAGTTGCATGTGATTGGTGAGCTGAGGTAGCCAGGGGTAAACATTAAGGGAGCCTGCCTTGTGGACATTTCTTGGGAAAGTTTCCTCCTGTCCACTCAAAAGAGGCAGCGTTGGCATCTTTGGAAATGCATTCTGCAAATTGTGGAGGCCAGGTTCCCCAGAGATCAGAGGTCATAGCTAATGAGGGCATCTTTAGCTTGAGCCAAGTCCGTGTCTCTTAAACATGCCCTGGATGAGTTTGCAGTCTGGTCAGTGCTGACTGAACAGTGAGGGGACCAGGAAAGTAGAGTGATTCAGGCTTCCCAATACTTCCCTTAGATGGTTCGGTGGTCAGACCTCCCCAGAATTCACAGGCTTCCCTTGCTACTCAGACTCAGAACACACATGTAACTCAGTAACAATTGACACTTCAGTTCAGTTCAGTCGCTCAGTTGTGTCCGACTCTTTGCGACCCCATGAATCGCAGCACGCCAGGCCTCCTTGTTCATCACCATCTCCTGGAGTTCACTCAGACTCACGTCCATCGAGTCCGTGATGCCATCCAGCCATCTCATCCTCTGTCGTCCCCTTCTCCTCCTGCCCCCAATCCCTCCCAGCATCAGAGTCTTTTCCAGTGAGTCAACTCTTTGCATGAGGTGGCCAAAGTACTGGAGTTTCAGCTTTAGCATCATTCCTTCCAAAGAAATCCCAGGGTTGATCTCCTTCAGAATGGACTGGTTGGATCTCCTTGTCGTCCAAGGGACTCTCAAGAGTCTTCTCCAACACCACAGTTCAAAAGCATCGATTCTTCGGTGCTCAGCTTTCTTCACAGTCCAACTTTCACATCCATACATGACCACAGGAAAAACCATAGCCTTGACTAGGCGGACCTTAGTTGGCAAAGTAATGTCTCTGCTTTTGAATATGCTATCCAGGTTGGTCATAACTTTTCTTCCAAGGAGTAAGCGTCTTTTAATTTCATGGCTGCAGTAACCATCTGCAGTGATTTTGGAGCCCCCAAAAATAAAGTCTGACACTGTTTCCACTGTTTCCCCATCTATTTCCCAGGAAATGATGGGACCGGATGCCATGATCTTGGTTTTCTGAATGTTGAGCTTTAAGCCAACTTTTTCGCTGTCCTCCTTCACTTTCATCAAATTCTTCTGTTGAAATCCTAATGCTTAGTACCTCAGAATGTGACTGCTTGGTAAAAGACTCTTTAAAGAGGCAATTAATGTGAAGTGAAGTCCTTGGAGTAGGTCTTAATACATAACCTTTGATTTGGATAATCTTAATCCTTTCTTGGTCCTCCTAGAAAGGAGACATTGGGAGACAGACACACACTGAGGGATGGTCACATGAAGCCATCAGATGAAGACGACCGCCTCACAGCCAAGGAGGGGAGCTAGTTCCTTACAAAGCAGTACTGTTCACGCCGTGATGCTGGACTTCTAGCCTCCAGAACCATGGGGAGGTAAAATTTCTTTCATCCACCCAAACTGTGGAAATGTGTAATGGCAGCCCTAACAGACTAATACACCTGACGCATATTTTCCTGTTCAAAATATGGTTATTACATTAATCCTAATTCTTATTGTATTTTATTGTAAGTTCTTTGAGTCTGGCATCAGACCGCTGATATTATGCTGTCATTTGTCTCTGAAAAATTTTATGATCTGATGTAGATTGGGACTCCAAAACTAACATTGATTGTTAACAGAGTGATTTTTATTGCAAAAGCCCTTGTTGAATATAGACTACATGATTTATACTTGTACAAGTAATATAAAATAATATAATATTATTATGCCCTTTATTATGAAAGAGACCATCTTGCTGGGTAAAAATCTCAATATGGGTGTTCTAGTACTGGTTCAGCTTTGTAAAAGCCTGGTAAGCCATTCCACTTTGCTATGCCTCAAACTCCAGCATTTCTAGTCATTTTATTGTGTTTGATGGTTTCTCAAATAAAGAATGAAAGTGAACGTGAAGTCGCTCAGTTATGTCCGACTCTTTGCGACCCCAGGGGCTGCAACCTACCAGGCTCCTCTGTCCATGGGATTTTCCAGGCAAGAGTACTGAAGTGGATTTCCATTTCCTTCTCCAGGGGATCTTCCAGACCCAGGGATCGAACCCAGGTCTCCCGCATTGTAGACAGACACTTAACCGTCTGAGCCACCAGGGAAGTCAAGAATAGGTAGATGGCATTTCAAAGGTAGTAATCTCATCCCCTTTAAGTAGCAGAAATAATTTCAATCGTATATTGCTTCAACTGGGTGTAAAGCAGTCTATAAATGTAGCATAAAATCACTAAAAATGCTAAAAGCTCTTTTCCTTAAAATGGAAATTACGGGTACATTTTAGAACAACAGGTTTTATTTGGAGATCTTAGAATATCTACTCAAACTATTTAAATACTTATTCAACATATATTGACATTTATATAGTAAGTCTCTTGTAAGCTAATAATTTTATTAACATGAAAGAAAATTGAAGACCACAGAGGACCACCAGACTGACAAAACAGTGTGAGAAAAATCATGAAGAAAATATAAACATTATGTGAATAATGATTTATAATGGATTAGATGAAAACATTGTCAAATCAAAAATAACTGTGATATTTTCATATCTTAGAACTTGAAAGTTGACAGTGGAACTAGTCTGGATCCTCAGTTCTTAGATCACAAACATCTTACTGGAAAATTATGCCTTTGGATTAGAATTTTAAAGGCTGAATTTATAATATGTTCTCTACTTGCCTTCACTACAGGAAAGAAAACATGCATATATCCTCAGCTTTTGATTAATCAGTTCTTTTGGCAACTAGTCATCAATTGTGCAAAATGAAGAATTATTTGAGGGTTACAACCAATAAATAAAGCATATATCATGGCCTCTATCCTTGAGAGACTAGTCTTAGACAAACTCTTTCATAGTTATCACAGAACAAAGGGAGATGGAATGAGTAATACATTTGCAAAAGGAAACAACTTTATAGTAGTTAGTATATATATTGAGATTTTTTAATATATAATAGATAGTATATATATTGAGATTTTTGCTTTTTTTATCCACTTAAGTATTGTTTCAGAAATAATACTCACGTCTGTAACTTTCCACATATAATATATTAGTATGTGAAAAAGAAATGTAAACATATTTTGATACTTTGAATCTGAAGCTGCTGAGAGTTTTTTTCTCTCTAAATTTATTAATCTCCCTTTGGAAAGACAATATCTTTTGAAGAAATCTTAGGAAAAAAAAACTGTAATTTATTGCAAAAAGGTTAATCTGCTTATGTTAGCATTTAACCAAAAGATGATGTCTTTTTATTTCCCTACTGGAACTTACATTTCCTACCTTTCTATTTAAGAGTTTAGCAATAATAAAAACAACTTCAGTTATTTTCATTGTTCTGTTCACTATTTACACGAAAACAGTAGCATATGAAAAGCTATTCATCTCAGAAGTGTTGTTTACGGTATGAAACAGAGCTGGGCTGGGGCTGTGGGGTGGGGGAGCATTAAACACAGCCGTTCTTAGATTGAAACCTATGTCTTAAAATACCCAAATTGATATAACTGTATTTTCTGACACTTGGAAGCTTAGTTGAAGCCTCTACCTTTGATCGTTCATCCCCCAGCATATACTCACCGCAAATAGCTCTCTTTTCAATTGCCCTTTTTAAGTGTACCTATAAATCAACATTATGAGAAATGTCTTCAGTGCATATAGAAGAGCACGGTCTATGAATGGTAAATAGTGATCTGAGACCATTCCATTGACCTCAGACCTTTCATATAAATGCTACCAATGAAAGTGGTGTGTTTATTCAGTATCTTAAATCCAAAATTATTGATATACTTAGACAACTTTTTTTTTTTTTACTTTATTTTACTTTATAGTACTGTATTGGATTTGGCATACATTGACATGAATCCACCACAGGTGTACATGAACTCCCAAACATGAACCCCCCTCCCACCTCCCACCCCACATCATCCCTCCGGATCATCCCCATGCACCAGCCCCAAGCATCCTGCATCCTGCCTTGAACATAGACTGGCGATTTGTTTCTTACATGATAGTCTACATATT
>SJYX01018894.1:0-12286 GCA_006410675.1 Oreotragus oreotragus
ATTTGCAAGAAAATGGTAAAGCTGGTTATTTAGGGCTGGTTAAGAGAGGCTTTCTGTTATGGCCTAAGCTTTAAAAAAAAAAAAAGCAAGTACCTCAAAAGTGTCATTACAAGCAGACCTTTGGACAATTAACCCTATTATAATCCAGAGACTTCTCCTGATGTTTTCCCCTAATTCTGTTCTTTGCTTCCATAGTCCAGTATATTCTTTGCTTTAGATGTTAGTTCACTGAAATAGGGGCTCTATTCTTTCACTCAGTGAGTTTTGTTGAGGACCTTCTACATACCAGAGAAAAAAGACAGAGGGGTTTTCGCCAGAAGCTCAGGAGCAAAGAAGGACTGGCTGATAAAGGTGGTACTAAGGGGCGGGTGGGGATAGTGGTGCTCAGTGTCAACCCTCTTGGACCCCATCAAGAGGTTATTGTTTCCAGCATAAGGAAAGAAGCCTCAAAGACTCCTCTGTCACCACAGATGGGCAGGATACCACAGCTGGGCAGAGAGAGTGCACAGAGTTCTCACTGGAGAGAAACTGGAGGCCCTGTGCCCAAACAGAGTGGGAGGCCCCAGCCACAGCTAGGGTCATCAGTAATCCACAGCAGGCATTTCATACGTGGTTTTAGATGAATTACTTTAATGGAGAGAATACTTTCTGAAGTCTCAACAATTGCATAAGGGTAGAATTTTCATTTTTGATAATAAAGGCCCATTAGCCCATTGCTCCAGGAAGTCCTGTTTGTATCTGGCACCAGGCCTAGTAAATATAGGATACTCTCAGTTTCAAATACTATGTGTATGAATCACTGAAACAACCTACATATGTTAATACTGCATGCATGCTAAGTTGCTTCAGTTGTGTCCAATTCTGCAACCCCCTGGACTGTAGCCCCCCAGGCTCCTCTGTCCATGGAATTTCCCATCAAGAATACTGGAGTGGGTTTCCATTTCTTCCTCCAGGGGATCTTGCTGACCCAGGAATTGAACCCATGTCTTGTAAGTTTCCTACATTGGCAGACAGGTTCTTTACCACCAGCTCCACCTGGGAAGCCCCTATGTTAATATTTTGGCATTAATGACAGAAAGGTAGACTCTGGAGTCAAATTACCTGGGATTTAAACCCAACTGGGCTTCCCTGGTAGCTCAGCTGGTAAAGAATCCACTTGCAATGCAGGAGACCCTGGTTCAATTCCTGGGTCAGGAAGATCCACTGGAGAAGGGATAGGCAACCCACTCCAGTATTCTTGAGTTTCCTTGGTGGCTCAGGTGGTAAAGAATCCACCTGCAATGAGGGAGACCTGGGTTTGATCCCCTGCAGGAGGGCATGGCAATCCAGTCCAGTACTCTTGTCTGGAGAATCCTCATGGACAGAAGAGCCTGGCAAGCTTTAATCCATGAGGTCACATGGACCTGGGTTTGATCCCTCAGTTGGGAAGTTCCCCTGAGGGAGGGCATGGCAACCCATTCCAGTATTCTCTCCTGGAGAATCCCCATGGACAGAGGAGCCTGGTGGGCTCCATGTAGTTCATGGGGTTGCAAAGAGTCAGATACAACTGAGTGACTACACAGAGCACAGCAGTGCTAACACAGTGCTAATTACTACGTGTACAGCTTTGGGCAAGTTTCTGGCCTCTATTTCCCCAACTAGTGAACAAGGGTAATAACAGCATGACTTCACAGTTGTGAGAATTTAAGAATTGTGCCTGGCATATATTCAGTTCAGTTCAGTCACTCAGTCGTGTCTGACTCTTTGCGACCCCATGAATCACAGCATGCCAGGCCTTCCTGGCCATCACCAACTCCCGGAGTTTATTCAAACTCATGTCCATTGAATTGGTGATGCCATCCAGCCATCTCATCCTCTGTCATCCCCTTCTTCTCCTGCCCCCATTCCCTCCCAGCATCAGGGTCTTTACCAATAAGTCAACTCTTCACATGAGGTAGCCAAAGTATTGGAGTGTCAGCTTCAGCATCAGTCCTTCCAATGAACACCCAGGACTGATCTCCTTTAGGATGGACTGGTTGGATCTCCTTGCAGTCCAAGGGACTCTCAAGAGTCTTCTTCAACATCACAGTTAAAAAGCATCAATTCTTCAGTGCTCAGCTTTCTTCACAGTCCAACTCTCACATCCATACATGACCACAGGAAAAACCATAGCCTTGACTAGACGGACCTTTGTGGGCAAAGTAATGTCTCTGCTTTTGAATATGCTATCTAGATTGGTCATAACCTTCCTTCCAAGGAGTAAGCGTCTTTTAATTTCATGGCTGCAATCACCATCTGCAGTGATTTTGGAGCCCCCAAAAATAGTCTGACACAGTTTCTCCATCTATTTGCCATGAAGTGATGGGACCAGATGCCATGATCTTTGTTTTCTGAATGTTGAGCCTTAAGCCAACTTTTTCACTCTCCTCTTTCACTTTCATCAAGAGTCTCTTTAGTTCCTCTTCACTTTCTGCCATAAGGGTGATGTCATCTGCATATCTGAGGTTATTGATATTTCTCCCGGCAATCTTGATTCCAGCTTGTGCTTCTTCCAGCCCAGCGTTTCTCATGATGTACTCTGCATATAAGTTAAATAAGCAGGGTGACAATATGGCATATATTAAACACTCCCTAATATATTTACTATTTTTTATTGTTTTTTTCAAACTGACTTTCATCTGGAAGCAGGAGAGTTCTTTTATTAGGCCACATGTCATGATTGTGGGCTCAGAAAATGTTAACTGAGACTGCATGAATAATGAAACCTTTGATGGTTTGCCCCAAGCTTCATTTTTGAATAAAAGTATGTACATGTTACAACCTGGAGGTTGAAGAGAAGATCCCCATACTGTGCCCCAGGACTCTTTCCAACCCCATTCTCAAAAAATCCAACCAGACCTTGTTCACCTCATGAAAGCTGATGAAAGACAGAAACCTCCCTCTCGTGGCATTTCTTTTTTAACATAAAATGATGAATTTTTCAATGGAAATGGATTTTTCTCCTTTTTTATTGGGGAAAGCCATTAAATAAAACATTGATTATCTGGATAATGATGCAAATTTTATGCATCATTAAGATGACACTGACATTACTTCAATTCTCAAGGTATTATAGGCCCACTAGAAACAATGTATGATCTCTAATGATCCAGTCAAAATTACTCAAATATTGTAACAAGAGTGAACTGATAATATTCATGTTTACCTGGCACAAGAGGAAGGAATGAAGAGACCAAGAAAAAGTCAAGGGGGAATTATTTAGAATTGTTGCATTAGAAGTGAGCAATTTCAAACAAGGCTTTTAAAAGAACTATCTCACCTGAAGTTGTTTTTTTGCAAGCCACAGGAGACAGCACCACCTACTGGCCACATAATTTGCCCAGGGTTTAAGAAGGGGGAGAGAGGATGGCAATTAATTCAGGGGTAAAACTGCCCCAAAGATTTAAGTTTCCAGCTGTTTTGATCTTGATGCCACCTGGATGGCTGAGTCCCTTCTCCATAAAGAGGCTCAGAGCCCACTGAAGATTTCTTGTTCCTAAAAGACTCCTGATCTCTAGAATCTCTGGAGAAGGGATGGAAAATGATGTGATCTGCATTTTGACTGCAAGGAGCCAAGCCACTGGTCTAGAGCAATGGTTCTCAAACTCCCCCCACATTTGAATCACCTGCAAAGCTTCAACAAGCAGGGTGCGCAGGCCTTACCTAGACCAGGGAAGCACTCTGGGGTGGGAACCCAGGTATCAGTGACTTTTAGATCTTCTCAAATGACTGGAATGTACAGCAGAGACCTGCTCCTGTCGGGGCAGCAGCCCATCCTCAGCTAGTTTTGCCCGATGCTCATCTCAGCCTTCAGGCTGAAGCAGAGGTCAGCAGAATGACGTGTGTGTGCTCCTGTGCTGTCCCGGGGCTGTGACCAGAGGATGCCTTCCTCGGGGTCAGGGAGGCTCCCACACGAGCATCTACATCCCATTTTAAAAAACAGCTCTATTGAGGTCTAATAAATTTCATATACACAGGTTACAATTTAAGGTTTGCTATAATCTGGTCCCATCACTTCATGGGAAATAGATGGGGAAACAGTGGAAACAGTGTCAGACTTTATTTTTCTGGGCTCCAAAATCACTGCAGATGGTGACTGCAGCCATGAAATTAAAAGATGCTTACTCCTTGGAAGGAAAGTTATGACCAACCTAGAAAGCATATTCAAAAACAGAGACATTACTTTGCCAACCAAGGCTTGTCTAGTCAAGGCTATGGTTTTTCCAGTGGTCATGTATGGATGTGAGAGTTGGACTGTGAAGAAAGCTGAGTGCCGAAGAATTGATGCTTTTGAACTGTGGTGTTGGAGAAGACTCTTGAGAGTCCCTTGGACTGCAAGGAGATCAACCAGTCCATCCTAAAGGAGATCAGTCCTGGGTGTTCATTGGAAGGAATGATGCTGAAGCTGAAATTCCAATACTTTGGCCACCTGATGCAAAGAGTTGACTCATTGGAAAAGACTCTGATGCTGGGAGGGCAGGAGAAGAAGGGGACGACTAAGGATGAGATGGCTGGATGGCATCACCAACTTGATGGACATGAGTTTGAGTGAACTCCAGGAGTTGGTGATGGACGGGGAGGCCTGGCGTGCTGCACTTCATGGGGTTGCAGAGAGTCGGACACAACTGAGCAACTGAACTGAACTGAATTGATAACCATGAATAATCATGTATGGATGGGACTGTTTTTTAATACACTGTCTAGGTTTGTCATAGCTTTGTTCCTTGGAAGAAAAGCTATGACAAGCCTAGACAATGTATCCATACAGTCAAAGCTATGGTTTTTTCAGTAGCTATGTATGGGTGTGAGAGTTGGACCATAAAGAAGGCTGAGCACCAAAGAATTGATGCTTTTAAACTGTGGTGTTGGAGAAGACTCTTGAGAGTGGAAGATCAAACGAGTCAGTCCTAAAGGAAATCAACCCTGAATATTCATTGGAAGGACTGATACTGAAGCTGAAGCTCCAATACTTTGGCCATGACTGAGCAAATGAACAACAAGAAATGCCCGTGCAACCTTCACCACCACCAAGATAATGAGCATACTCCTCAAGGCTGAACTGAGAGACTCCTGCTTTATACTGTTTCATAACTATTTAATATTCTATGCCAGGCATTGTGCTGGGTGAGAAAGAAACACAGACTTACCTAGTGCAGGACCTCTTTCCTGGGGAAGCGAGTTCCAGGTCTCAGTTGACACAAGGGAGGCAATACTTCTACTTAAGAGGGCTGTGTAGAGAAGAGCAGGATTAGAGAAAGTTGGTCAGAGGAGATGGTGGTTTAGCCGTTCTAGACAGATTGTATGTTAGGCAGTTGAAGGGAAGGGGTGTGTCAAGCGTAGGACACAGCATAGGCCAAAAGTGGAGGCAGAAGGAGGTGGCCTGTTTCGGGCGCAGCTGGTGTACCGGTGTCAGTGCACTGCTGGGGAGGGGGAGAGGCATGGCGTGGGGAGGAGTGGCAAGGCTGGAGCTGTTGGTGCCATAGCAGAGTGATAAAGGAGCCACAGGGGACTGACTGGACTCTCTGTGCTTCATTCTCTCAGGGCAGAGCCCCTGAGAGCCCTAACCCAGGAGGTGCCATGATCAGACGCACATCTTAGAAAGTTCATTCTGACAGCCCTCTCGTGTTGCAGGACAGTCACTTAGCAGACCTTTGCAGAAGTCCCAGTGAGCAGAAGCAAATGAATAACGGCATATTATATAAAAGTCAAAAGCAACTTTGGAGGCAAGAGCCATTTTCATAAACATTATACACACATATATATTCACACAATAGCAATGAAAGTCTCCCAAGAATGAATGTACTCTGGTCCATGAAGCCCAGAGTTTTGAATGGCCCAGGACCTTTGAGAAGTGATGGAAACTGACATAGTGTAGTGAAGAGGGTCATGAGACAGGTGAGGCTCCTAGAGAAGTTCAAGTAGCCTACTTTTAGCACTAAATCCAGAATCATCTTCACATGTAAAAGAGGTAACATGCATGTCAGAACAAGAGTCTGTGATGACAAACAAGTTACAGTTGTTCGGTCGCTAAGTCATGCCTGATTCTTAGCAACTCAATGGACTGCAGCACAGTAGGTTTCCCTGTCCTTCACTGTCTCCCAGAGCCTGCTCAAACCCATGTCCATAGAGTCAATGATGCCATCCAACCATCTCATCCTCCGTCGCCCCCTTCTCCTCTTGCCCTCAATCTTTCCCAGCATCAGGGTCATATCCAATGACTTGGTTCTTCACATTGGGTGGTCAAAGTATTGGAGCTTCAGCTTCAGCATCAGTGCTTCTAATGAATATTCAGGGTTGATTTCCTTCAGAATTGACTGATTTGATCTCCTTGCTGTCCAAGGGACTCTCAAGAGTCTTCTCCAGCACCACAGTTCAAAAGCATCAACTCTTTGGTGCTCAGCCTTCTTTATGGTCCAACTCTCACATCTGTACATGACTACTAGAAAAACCATAGTTTTGACTATACACACCTTTGTTGGCAAAGTGATGTCTCTGCTTTTTAATATCCTGTCTAGGTCTGTCATAGTTTTTCTTCTAAGAAGCAAGCGTCTTTTAGTTTCATGGCTGCAATCACCGTCCCCAGTAATTTTGGAGCCCAAGAAAATAAAAGTCTGTCACTTTTTTCATTTCTTCCCCATCTATTTGCCATGACGTGATGGGACCAGATGCCATGATCTTCATTTGTTGAATGTTGAGTTTTAAGCCAGCTTTTTCACCCTTCTCTTTCACCTTCATCAAGAGGTTCTTTGGTTCCTTTTCACATTCTGCCATTAGGGTGGTATCATCTGCATATCTGAGGTTGTTGATATTTCTCCTGGCAACCTTGATTCCCTCTGTTGATTCATGCAGCCTGGCATTTTGCATAATGTATTCTGCATATAAGTGAAATAAGCAGGGTGATAATCTACAGCCTTGATGTACTCCTTTCCCAATTTTGAACCAGTCTGTTGTTCCATGTCCAGTTCTAACTGTTGCTTCTTGATCTGCATACAGATTTCTCAGGAGGCAGGTAAGATGGTCTGGTATTCCCATCTCTTTAAGAATTTTCCCCAATTTGTTGTGATCCACACAGTCAAAGGTTTTAGTGTAGTCAATGAAGCAGATGTTTTTCTGGAATTCTCTTGCTTTTTCTATGATCCAGAGGATGTTGGCAATTTGATCCCTGGTTCCTCTGCCTTTTCTAAATCTTTCTTGAACACCTGGAAGTTCTCTGTTCATGTACTGTTGAAGCCTAGCTTAAAGGATTTTGAGCATTACCTTGCTAGTATGTGAAATGAGCGCAATTGTATGGTAGTTTGACAAGTTACAGTGGTCAGTCAAAACTCATTGATTGATAATAGATGTTTTTACTGTGGGCATTAATAGCCTACATGAGTGTGTTTCTTTTATTCTGTTTACCAGTTAGCCTTGACAACACAAGAGTAAACACAAGCTGTATAGATGAGGCTACTTTCACCTGAAAAAAGAGAAATAATTACTCAAACTGGTCTAAAAGTAAAATCTAAAGCCTTCAGGTATGGTCTGATCAGAGTACCAGCTCCATTTTCCCATGATTCTTCAGTTTTGCCCTCTATGTGTCAGTTCAGCAAAACCAAAGCAGTTCAAGACCTCATACCTCAACCCCGCTCTCCAGAACTCTCTCCTCCCACAAGTCTCCTACCAACAGTTAAGCTTTATTCTAATGGTATCCACTTAGGCCATGTGCCCCCTAAGTCTATCACTGTGGCAAGGGGGCACGGGATTCCACTGAAAGGCTTGGGCCAACCAAGGCCTACATTTGAAGCTGAGGATCAGGGAGTTGGATCACTCCAATTCAAAATGCTTGGTTGCTTCATTATGGAAGAGTGGTGGGATATGCAGGGAAAGAAGCCGGAAATGTCTACTCTATGATTAAAAAAAAAATTACCTTGGGTAGGGACTTCTCTGGCGGTTCGGTGATTAAGAATCTGCCTTCCAATGCAGGGGATGAAGGTTTGACTGGTCGGGGAATTGAAATCCCACATACCACAGTGAAACTAAGCAGCGCACCACAGCTACTGAGCCCACGTGCTCTGGACCCTGCGTTCCACAAGAGAAGCCCACGCACTGCAATGAGGACCCAGTGCAGCCGGATTTTTTATTTTTAAATTACCTTGGGTAATCCAACTGAGCCTAATGACCAGATGTTAATCAATTTGGTTTACCACATGTCAGGTTTGCTATTAAAAGTGAAATTTAAGTGCCATTTGCATCACCCCAAGTCCCAAACACAAGGAAGGACACCATCTATTAAAGACACTTTATTTGTTATCTTTTATAGTTAACAGTCAAGAACAAATAATAATAAAAAATAACTTGCATGGAGACAGGACATTAGACATAAGCAAGGATACTGTTAACATTAAAGAAAGACTGTGCTCGAGGTGACTGCCCCCATTCTTGGCTGTGTGTATGTTGGTGGCCGCTGCTGAGCCTCTGAGGGAAGGCTGATGCTTTGGTGAAGTACCTCTGGAATCTGTATCACAAGGCTCGAGGGACGTTTCCAGTCCAGGCCTTCTACTTGACATTAAGAAGGTCCTGCCAGTAACTGCCAGTAACTGCTCCTCAAACACTAAGAGACATGTCTCTCTTTCTGTCCCCTGGGTGTGAGGCCAGGTCACAAACTCCCAGCAGGGAAATAAAATCCTTATATTTGAGGAACAGAAGTAGCATCTCTGTTTTAACTTGCCAGAGAATGAACTTGAGCACCTTGAAGAATGGTATCTCCTCCCACTGCCTGGGACCTCCATAGCTGGTGTGTAAGAGTCTTTCAAAATTAGGCCACTTATCTGCAGTGTATCAACTCCAAGCAACATTCTTCTAGACTCTTGCAGGAGTGAATAATCCTGGAGAACTTCCTTCTAGATAGGAAATGGTTATTGTTGCCCCACCAGGAAGAAAAACTAACCACTGTCCTGACTGGAGCAAATCAACTATCTTGCAGATGCTCACAGTATCTATATGCATTTAATTTCATAGGTACTTAGCAAACAAGCTGTATTCATTGTAAATAGTCACAACCTCCATTCGGAGAGGCTAGATGTTGGATGGAAGAGAAGTACCCAAGGCCAGATCTTCAAGGCTGCTCCCTTCTCCATCAGTCTTTTGAACATTCAAAATAAAAGCTCATATATTAGGTTGAGGGGCTGTAGATGGATCCAAATTCTTACAAAATTCTAGACAAAATGAGAGAGGGGAGGGGAACTCTTAGAAAAGTATTCCAACAGAAATGTATAAGAAAATTTAGTTTCATAAGTGATTAACATTGTTTTAAATATTATTTGAATAATATTATTCAAATAGCTCTTTATGCACTTTGGCTTATTTGATCTTTATCCTCTGAAGTAGGCTTCATTTAGTCCATTTCACAGATGAATAAACTAACCCAGAGAAGTCAAATAACCTATCAGAGATCACACAGCTCAGAGCAGGAAGGGCCGGACTGTGAACCAGGTCTGTCAGATTCTAAATCCCACGCGTACTCAGCCACTAAAGGCCTTTCTTCAGAGGCAATACTTGAAGTAAGCATTCCACCAGTGTGGAGAAAGGGAGGCTTGAAGTGAGTTCAGCAGAAGGTTCACTTCATGTCGGACCAACAGGCGTCCATAGGACATCCATTCTCGACTACTGCTGACTGGACCTTGTGTCCAACCCCACGTGGTGCACTTTGTGCAAATCACCCCTTCATGCACACGTGAAACACTTAGAGTCCATGACTAAAGGAAGATCAACCATGAGATTTTAAAATAAAACGATTCAGATTTTCCCAGAATATTCAAAGTGCGCTGAGACTCTCAAAGGATGACCTGCTCACCCGGGCCACCCGCAGAAGCTGAGCTCAAACCTGGGAAGCGGGGATGCTGTGACCCCTTCCCCAGCCCTTCCCTCAACCTCCTGGGTCCTCCTCCTCCTCCTCAGCCTCTTTATTTTTCTTCTCTCCTGGAATGCCTCAGCCCCCCTTCTTCCTCTTTCTCCCCACTCTTCCTCTTTAAACGAGTCATTTTTCTCCTTGCCTCTCTGTTTCCCCCTCCTCTTCTCCGGCCCTTCTTTGCCTTCTGTCTTGTCACTCCTTGCAGGAGTCTCCTCTGACAGGCTTTCTCCTTTCAGTATTTCATTTGGTCACACTGAGCAATGCCAGCTACAATTCTCTAATACAAGTCTCAGGAGAACAAGCTATTCACCTTGAAAGTCCTCCCAAGGGAAAGAAAATATTGCCAGCCTCACTCGTTACTTTAGAAATTGACCAGGTTGCCTTGTGGGGAGGAGAGGAGAGATTTGCCTTTATGTGGGCTGGCTGGAAAGGACCCATGTAAACAGAACCATGCTTACATCCAATAGTCCTTCCCAGGCCAGACCTAGGCTGGGTCCTAGGGCCTTCAGCAGTCTAGGAATTATCACAACCCCTGGAGCTATAGCCCAAGAAATGTATAATTTAAAGAGACCTTAAGCGCATCTGAATTAAGCTTCCCTTTTTACAGCTGAGGAAATAGACGGTGAGAGAAATTAAGTGGTGTGTCTAAAGTCACAGAGATGGTCAGTGTTAGGGACCCACGGGTGGCTAATTATAACAGCTTCCTGATGAAAAATAAAAAAGGTCTAGGGGGCAGCCCGGGTTGCTGCTGAGATGGTGGCCAGGTCCTGAGTCTGCCCTGGGGCATTTCACTTAACAAGGCAAATGGAAAGCACACAACACTCACCTAATAGTCTGGCCGGGGTAGAACGCCGTGCCTTGCGTAGGGGTTCTGTGGCTCGCTGTCTCCGGGCAGGTTCACCCTGATCTTAGGGAAGATGCTCCCGTCTGCTCCTAGGTTGCTAAAGCCAGTCTCCCTGAGTCTCAGATTCCGCGCGTCCTTCTCAATCAGGTTCTCCTCCTCTGCATCCCTGCCTTTTTTCTTTAACCTGCCATTGGTGACAGAAATTAGGATCTGACAGTGGTGGCCAGTGCCTTGAAGCAAGTGTTAATATTCTTTTTTCAATATTTAAATTTTTACAATAATTTCAAATTTACATGTAAGTTACCAAAAAAAAAATTACACAAAGCTCCCATGCATCTGTCATCCAGAGTCCCCAACTGTTAACATTCCTGAACCATTTAAGAATAAGCTACAGGGTGGGAGGAGGGAGGGGGGTTCATGTTTGGGAGTTCATGTACACTTGTGGCGGATTCATGTCAATGTTTGCCAAAACCAGTAGAGTACTGTAAAGTAAAATAAAATGAAATTAAAAAAAATAAAAAATAAAAAACACTAGAAAAAAAAAAAAAGAATAAGCTACAGACCTGATGTCCATTACTGATAATACTTCAGTACTTCTTTCAGTGTAGATTCCCTAACTCTCCTCATAAGCTCCATGTAAACATCAAAACCAGAACATTATCCTGATCTGACATTACCATCTATTAACAATTCTGCCTGTCATATTACATTTTGCTAATAATGTTAGTGTTCTTCAGTGTGCCTTTGAATTACTTATGGAAATGATAGTAAAAGTTAAAGAGAAAGGATGATTTGTGATATAGTTTTTCACTCAAGCAAAGTCAATTCTATAGAAGCACCTCAATGAAGAAGATGAGTTCAAGGCATAAAGGTCTTAAGGAGAAATAGAAGTTTCCTAGGATCTGCTGTGAGCCCTCAAGGACCTCAAATGTAAGCATTCAGTGCCAAATGGAAGGATTTGAGGTGAGGGAGGCGCTCAGTAGTCAGACACTACTGAGCAACTAACACTGATGTCACTTTACAGCATTAAGCAAAAACAAATCTCAACAAAAAATTTAAAAGCACAAAAGATACAAAATTCATTTTAAACAGTAGCCAAAAACCTAGAAGGATGTATGCCAAAATGTTGGTTGTTTCAGGGTGGTGGGTTTTGTGGGTGATTTTTTTTATTCTGCTCTCTTACACATGTTCTATTTTCTTCAGTGAATCATGTGTAGCTTATAGAATCAGAAGAAAGTTCTGATGATAAAAGATCAGTGGTATTAGAAAGGTCTTGCCTTATTTTCCTTCTGTTGCCTGGGAAAGGCTGGGTGTGTTTGGAAACCAGAGTGTAGTGCTGATGGTGCTGGACGCAAGAAAGGGACACTTTGTCCCATATACCTCATTGAGACGATGAGTGCAATCACCATGCCAAGAATGAGGATGCCAGCAATGGTGCCCACGATCGTGAGGATCAGCTGAAATGCTGAAAGGGAAAAGAGAAGAGTAGGAACAGCTTCCCCCAAGCAGATCACCGCCCCCCCCCCAACCCCCCC
>SJYX01018894.1:12387-24907 GCA_006410675.1 Oreotragus oreotragus
CCTCTGAACAGCTTCCCCCAAGCAGATCACCGCCCCCCCCCAACCCCCGTCTACTGCACAGGTACGGGTATTCCCAGTGGTTTCTGGCCAAGAACACAATGGGGCTCTGGTCTGTGACCCCCCTTCCAGGGCCAGGATGAGTGGGTGGCTCACTTCCTGTAACCCTATGTCCACCGTCACCGCCAACTGTGTCTTCAGAACTCAGTCAGAAGAGACAAACTTGCCAGATGAAATAAGACCATAAACACCAAGGAGGCCATGGTGGCAGGCCTTCCTGGGCTTCGTAGGGGGTGGGATCTCACCCGAGGTCCACTCCACCTCCTTACCTCTGCTGCCTTTGCCTGCTGCCATAGCTGATTTTGCTGATAAACTTAGGGGAACTAGGTTGCAAAGTCTGTCACTAACAGAGGAACCAGGTAAAGGCTGGATGGGATTGGTGAGGGAAGAGCCTGGAGGTTCATTCCCACCCAGTCTCCTCCAGATCTGCTCTGTTTAGTGTTCCTGAGCGCTTAAAATGTCGTCCTGATGTGGCATGTCGGTATAACATGCACAGTGGATTTCAAACACACAGTGTGACAAAAAATTGTAAAATATCTCCGATAATTCTTACATTGATTGCCTGCTAAAATGATACTATTTTCCATATAGTGAGTGAAATAAAATTTCATTAAAAATCAATTTCACCTATTTCTCTTTACTTTTAAATTTTTATGTAGAATTTTTTAAATCTGAAATTAAGTCTGAAGTTCATGTTGTATTTTTATTGATCAGTGCTGCTCTAGATCTTCCTGCTCCATGACTGCCCTTTATGCCACCTCTAACTAGCCAGGATGCATGGGGCCATTGATCATTAAGTCTGGAAAAAAGCCTCAAAGGTCATCTGATCCAAACTTCTCATGTTATAGATGGAGACACGGGAAGCCCAGAAGGAAGAAATGACTTATTAAACCCAGGTTCACAACAAAATACAGTAGAAAAAAAAAGCATTTCTAACCACTAACTTTGTGGCTGGCTGGGAAACTAACAGAAATATTTCCTTCACCTTGGGTCACTGATCTTTAGTTCATTATATAAAATTTTAAATATAATACAGTTAGTATTGCCTCAGTCTGGTGAGGGTAGGGCATGGGAGGGAACAAAGCAACTGAATTTACAACAGTATATCCCAAACTTGGAAAAAAGGAAAAAAATTGTTAAAAAACACTAGTAAAACAAAAAGATGATTTGAGTATTTAAATGTCTGATTTCTAGTTTTGCTCCACTATGAACGTAAACATTTTTGGAATATACTGGTCTTTATCCTTTCTAGTAGCAGACAATGAATATTTAATCTAATGCAGGAAATGAATACAATGTTGGGACAACCTTCTTTGGCCTGGGACAAGTCCAGGGATTCCAGCCCATCTCTTGGGCTGAGTTCTATTGTTTCCCATAGCCGAGAGGCTCTACCTATGACCTAAGGGTGGGCATGGACTGGCCTGACCCAGAAGACAAACTCCAGGCAGATTTTCTTTCTCTTTATGTTAGAGACTTTGGGGGACTGGACAGAATTTTGAATGTGGTCAATGTCTGTTTCACAGAAGCTTAATAACAAAGCAAGACTTTTCTACTCACAGTCTTTACAGTTGACTCCACTGTAGCCAAATGCACACCTGAAATACAAGAAGGAAGAGGAAAGTGTGGTACAGAGCCTTATGAAAGCAGTCAGAGTTCCTACCCAACCTCCATGTCTCCTTCTTTCACTGTCTTCTCCCCGTCCTGACTCCCCTTTCTCTTTCCCTCCTTATGCACCCCGATCTTCCAGCTAAGTACCTTTCAAGGCTCTCGGGAAGATTGAGGGGGCATACAATCCTGTGTGGTTCCATTTGCTACCGACTGAATGCTCCATCTCCAGAGCACTGGGAGGGTTCATCGGTTTGGGTGAAGATGAGTCCCAGAGGCCTAGCACTTAGTGGGACCCCTCAGGCTATGAGGCCACATGGCTCACTCTGCTACTTATTTGCTGCCCTGTGAGCAGGGACTTGCCATTCATATTCTCTGAGCTTTAGTTTTATTTTATTTAGCTTGAAAATGGGGGAATGAAGACATTCCTGGGGTTGTTATTTGAGAAGCGTTGCCTACTGTAGTTCCCAGCACACAGATAAACGTTCAACAATTGGTGGTGGTGGTGGTGATGCTCTGAACCTTCTGCCAGTGAACCAACTTCCCAAGCTAAACTCATACATACATCACAAGCTCTGTCCTTTTCCCCTAGCCTTAGCTATGGAAAGACGAGAAAGGGGTGCTTTCTCTTACTCTTGACAAGTTCCTTGACCATCGTCCTTGTAGCCTGGCAGGCACATGCAGGCAGCACTCCCGTTGCTCACCACTAGGCATAGCTGATTGTTCTGTGCATTGCAGGTATCAGAACACGTTGGACCCAAAGCTTCAAAAGAGAGTGATTTCTGGGTAATTTTCAGAAACAGCCTCTTCAACCCCAAGTAACACATCAGAGAATGCAATTTTTCACATTGCTTTTTCTGGGTGAAATGAGGCACTTGGTGGCTATGACATGGTACGTGGGCCTCCTTACCAGCTCTTACCCAAGGCCCCCTCCAGGCCCACAGGATGAAAGCCAAAATTCACATCCCTCAGACTCTGAAATGCACATGGAGGCTGGAGCAGGAAAGTGTGCATTTTGTGAGAATGCAGAAGGAAAGGGGAAAGAGGTGAGCCATCTGAAGCAGATGATGCACTTACCAACACACACAGGTGTCTGTGGATTTGGTCTCACCAGCCCCTGTTTGCACTCACACAGTAAACCACTGTCACAGTTGTTTTGGTCATTTGGTTTTTTACAACCATAGTAATCACACCGATCTTGCTCTGGGAGGCACAGATAATTCAAAGACATACTTAGCAAGACAATATGGATAAGGTGACTTGTGAAAACACCCCGTTCCATTGCGGTCATCACTGCCTTTTAACACATTTTGGGATTCAACCAATGAAAATACAAGATTCTGAAATTCAGCTCCCCAGTGGGTCTCTTCTGTAAATATTTCCTTATATTATTCAATTAAAATTAATTCAATACCATGCAGTAGAATTATGTTCAAATTCTCTTTTGCACCTAGCTCTTTGCTAGGTTCCAGAAAGGACACAGTAGCTGCATAAGTTTGGGACCCCATCTTTGGAGAGTTACATGTTTGTACCCATAGAAAGTTGCAACCAGCCACTTGTAGCACAGACTTTAAGTACAACAGGAATTCAGGGGCTCAGATAGCTAAAGATAACATGGAGAAGGTGGAAATTGGGCTAAGTCTTGAAAGAGAGGAAAGATTTTAATAGTCTGAGGCAAAGTCTAAGTGTGGTAAACAAGGGATGAAAGGAAGGAAAGGATTGTTGTCTGGGAGTGATGGGGCTGTACTTGGGCAGGAGAGAGGCAGTGAGGTGAGGTGGAGGAAAATAGAATTCTTGGCTCTGTAGTTGATTGTCTGGAGGCTTTTGTTCAACCATTTGATTTTTGGCTGGTTCAAGGTGTCTTCCACCTGTGAAATGGGGCTAATGCAAGTGTCTACTATAGAAGACTCAACAAATAAGCATCCCTTTGTTCATTCACTGGTATAGCAGGGTTAGAAGGCTAGGTTAAGGCCACTGACTTTTATCCTACAAGTCTGAGAATCCATTGTAGATTCTGAGCAGAAGCATGGCCATGAGAAAACCATCTTTTAAGAACGTTAGTCTAGAAACAGACTGGAAGGCATTAGGGACAAAAAGATGAATCTGAGAATAGATTAGGGGGCGAGAATTGGAGCAGATAGAAGATATGTGGTTACTCTCTTCCAAACATCCCAAGCCTACTATCACCTTCCTTTACCACCTGCTGTTTGAAAATGCCTCTAAATAAAAACTCAGAGAAAGAGATTTTACAACTGTTGACACAGAAGACAGACTCTGTCTTTGCAGCTGAAATGAGAGAGCAGCAAAAGGTGTTTTCCTCTAAAAGTTTTGAGCTCTCCCTTCCACGTGCTGGGCAGTTCGTGCTCCTGTGGCCATCTCCAGCTGGCATCATTTGAGAATCTGTTAATGTATCTGAGAGCACATGCCTGGTCTCAGAGTGAAGAGATGCTGAGGGGAGTCGTCAAAAAGAGCAGTTCTTAGAGCTGAGGCTGAACGGTTTCAAGTTGGCCAGGCTCAGAGCTAAGGCAGTTCAAGTAGAGCCAAATGAGAGAACTGCAGAGGGAAACTTAGCTTTATCTTGAAGAATGCACTGGATATTTTCATCTGATGACCATTATGAGTGGTCTGTCCCCAAGCTGATCGGGACTCTCAACTTCCTCACACTTGCTAGAAATCTCATCTAGCCAAAAGCAGGGTGTACAGTAAGGTTTTGTCTTGCCCTGCTGACAATTTCATCCTCCAGGTGGGTATAGCTATTCTGACTACATGAATTGCTACTCTGGACCAAATTCTGACCCCCAAGGAGAAATTTATTGGCAGGTAGAAGTGACTGGTTCCTTGGAAGACAAGGACCAAGTGATAGCCAGAAACAGGAGTATGACTTTGAGAGAGTAAACATTGAAATGTTCAGAAAGGCTAAGGTGTTGTTCCATGGTATGAGAGTCTGGAAGATGAAAACAGTTCAGGAAAGTAAGAAGCTTTGAAAATGTAATCCTAACTGTGCAGCTGCAAATGACCCCCAGTGAGCTATTGGAAAAAAAAAGTGGGAGAAGGCCAGGTAATTTAAAGAAACTGGCATGGTTTGCACAGGAGATTCTCAGAGGAGAGACATAAACAAAATATTTTTTAAAAGTCCTGAAACCAAAGGTGGAAAATTAGAAGTATGACAGTCCAGAGCCCCACATGAGTTCAGGCTTGTTACAAGCAAAACCCAAAACAAGGGCAACAAAAATCCAATTACAAAGAGCAAAGGGTTAAAAATAAAAAATGAGCAAATATAGAGTGTGTGTGTTTTCCATGTCACAGCGGCTCATGGAGAGGCCAGGCCTGGTTGGTGTGTTTATAAAACAGCAAAAAGTGAACTGTTACAGCTCTCCTGTGGACATGTACAATCTGCCTAAAGGGAAACTGTGTAAGTAAAACTTNAATATAGAGTGTGTGTGTTTTCCATGTCACAGCGGCTCATGGAGAGGCCAGGCCTGGTTGGTGTGTTTATAAAACAGCAAAAAGTGAACTGTTACAGCTCTCCTGTGGACATGTACAATCTGCCTAAAGGGAAACTGTGTAAGTAAAACTTTCTATAAGCATTTGGAAAGCTGTAACTTGGTATAGAGCTCTCTTGTTTCCTCCTTTCTTCATCTTTCCCAGTCCAGAGGCTATTTACCCAAGGCTACCTTTGAAGAAACTAGTCAGTTTGATGACTTAGGGGATGGTTATAAGTGAGCAGAAGTCAAGTGACTGGGGAAAGGGAGGGAGGAAGAAAGGACAGGTTCAAAGAAAACTCAGATATGTCTTTGGATTCAATTATCTAGTTCTTCTGGCCCCCTTCACAAGGAAAGTAAAACATTTACTTCTATTTATTTATAATAGAAAATGTAGATAGGTCTTCAGGAAAATGTTGAATAAAATTATTTAATACTTACGGTCATATCCTGAAAAGTTACTTGAATGTGTACTAATCGCGTTTCTAATGGCACTTAATATAGTTGTCTCATTTTCCTTTGTACTTTCTGAAAAAATGTTTACTACTGCTACGTCAACACCCTGGTTACCAGCACGCATTTCAGATCTTGCTGAAGAGGATATGCTAAAAAGGAAATGAATCCATCACTTGATGAATTGAACTAAAGCATCACCAAATTGGTCTTCAGTCCTCCCAGATTCTCAAATCTCCCAGAGTGAGTCCTAAGCCATTGTTTTATATCCACAGTTGAGGCTCAAAGAGGAAGGCCTGGGGTTGCTATAAGATGGCCATTTATAGACTTAGAGATCTCTATTCAATATGCATTCAGCGGAAATCTAGGACTATAGTAAGGTCCTATTGGAAGACACTTAGAAAAATTGTGGACAATCATTTCTAGGTGCCTGGATTAAACCAGAAGTAGAATCAGTGACATGTGAAACAGTAAGCTGCCATTGTCTGTAGAAAATCAAGAGTATATCTCCTGATGAGCTGTAAAATCTCAGATTTGTGCCTTGAGAGAGACAAAGGGGTATGTATTCCTTTCTGCACACAGAGAGACCAGTAATCAACCATACTGAGTCTGGATCACTCCCAGAAAGGGCCCAGAAAGGCAGCTTCAAAGTGTGTGTGTGTGACTAGGCCTGGGCACACCTGACCCAGAGGAGAACTGATCCCAAGAAAGGAGGAGCCGTGGGAAGCATTAGACGTGCATGCGTGCTAAGTTGCTTCAGTTGTGTCCAACTCTTTGCAGTCCTATGTACCGTAGCCCACCAGGCTCCTCTGTCCATGGGATTCTCCAGGCAAGAATTTTGGAGTGGGCTGCCATTCCCTTCTCCAGGAGAATCTTTCCAACCCAGGGATGGAGACAGCATCTCTTTAGTCCCCTGCATTGGCCAGGTGGGGTTTTTACCACTAGTACCACCTGGGAAGCCCGGGAAGCATCAGGATGTAATACCAAATCACATCACCTTTCTGCAAGACATCATAAGGGTCTTTCCCTCTCTCTAACTAGCACTACAGGTTGGGGTCCTGAGATCAGCTGTACCAAGCTTTAGTTCTTTCATTTATCCAAAAAAAAAAAAATCAAGTGATACAACCACTGAGAGAGATTTAAAAAAAAAAAAAGGACTTTAAAACATTTCTTCCCTCTCTGACTTGTGGCCATGTGTTTTTAAGACTCAGGATGTATTTTTGCAGTCCTGTTGTTTTCCTATACTCCATTCTGACTTTTGAATAAATACAGAAGTTTGAAAACACAGCCAACCCTACTTAGATAATGTTTGCCGCTATATGGGTTCTGTGGAACAATCCAGAAAATCCAAAACATGAACCAAATTCTATTTTTAGGAATGATCACCTCAAAAAAAAGGAGTCCAAAAAGCAAAAGTGGACTTTAGAATCTTAAAGTTTCATGATTTGTTCATGGTAGAACTCAGAGGTAACAGAGGAAGGTACCAGGCAGTGAGAAAGGGGTACCCGGTACAAACTCTTCTTTACCAGTTGAAAGACGACCAGAGATCTATGGTATAATTTTGCAGTGGGGCTAGGAAAGAAATGCCATCCAAAATTCATTCATCATCTGAAGAACCTACTAGCATACAGCTCAGGAGGCAAGACATTACTCATGGAAGAGTTCAAGGAAAGGATGGAGTGGCCATGTACTCAACTGACACAAAGTTGTCATATACAGAACCAGGGGAGAAGGCAATGGCAATCCACTCCAGTACTCTTGCCTGGAAAATCCCATGGACGGAGGAGCCTGGTGGGCTGCAGTCCATGGGGTCGCGAAGAGTCGGACATGACTGAGTGACTTCACTTTCACTTTTCATTTTCATGCGTTGGAGAAGGAAATGGCAACCCACTCCAGTGTTCTTGCCTGGAGAATCCCAGGGATGGGGGAGCCTGGTGGGCTGCCGTCTATGGGGTCGCACAGAGTCGGATACGACTGAAGTGACTTAGCAGCAGCAGCAGCAGCAGCATACAGAACCAGGGTGCTAGCCTCCAAGTTAAGAACCCAGAGATCTAGACCCAGGGGAGCCACCATCTTCTGTGGCCCAAGACCAGTCCTAACTTTCTTCAGCCCGAGTGTCCTCCTCTGTCCAAAGAGAGATTGGAGTATAGGAGGAATTCTGGGGATCCTTCCAATTCCAACATTCAGGCAGTAAATAAAGAGCTTGGGGATTCCGAGGAGAGGGCACTGGTCTGGAGCCTAAGAAATGCCCTCTGAAGTGAGACTGAGGTCCATCTGCTTGCAACCGCCCACAAGCTGGAGGAGGTGCTCCTCTCAGGACACTGAGTTCACAGGCAAGGTCTCGCCAGACTCCCCTGACTCCCTTTCCATAACTCCCTAAAAATGGAAGGAGTACCACGGTTTCAGGGAAACACTCCCCACCAAATGACTCGGTGGGACCAGCTCTCTATCACATTTGCAGGGTCCCCTACTCTGGAAAGCAAACAGACGGGAACTAATACATGTTGAAACTGACTGCATGCCAGGTACTTTGCACAGGGAAGCTTTCCAACAGTATCTCATTTGCTCCCCACAGGGTTCTGGGAAAGTTGATCAGAGTAAACCAGATATACAGATTAGGTAACAAAAGTTCAGAGAGGTTAAAACACGCACCCAGTAACACAGCAATAAGGTGCCAAGGCTGGGATTCAAGAAAAGGTTTGCCTACTACCTACTACCGTCATACCTCGCTGTTTCTACTTTTATCCAGATATCCCAATGCATGAACTCCCTGTTGTCCCCTAAACCAAAGCGAACACCCCTCAATGATGTATAGCCTTCAGTATTGTCTGCTGTGTCTCCAGCTCCCAGCCACTGTGTTGGGGCCCAGCCTCTCTGCCTGCTGCCTGTACCATGCCTCCCATTAGACTGCCTCCTGGCTACCAGTCACACATGCCCCTTGCTCATCGCCAAGATCAAAACTCACTACTTTTAGGGGGTCTCCTCTTAATTCATCTTTTTCCACAAAGGATTTGACAAAGTTTATGAAGATAGATGTGATAATAAAAACACAGAAATATAAATACATTAGAGCTGCTTGTTCTGCACGATTCTGTTTACCTTAGAGAGTTCTTTCCTCAGCCTGCAGCACGTGTGTATCAATATGCTTCAGAGAAGGCCAAGATGGAGTCACTAATTTCTTAAGAATCCTCTACCTCTTTGGGTTTCCAAATAGTACACAGCCCTGGTCACCGCATGCTGATACGCTCACAGCATGCCTGTTCTTACTGTAGAAAGAGCTCATGACAGGCCCTTCAGTGACCAGTCGTGTGACTGGGGTCTTCTGTCTGCCTCATTTCCCCCTTTGAAGGAAGAGATGGCCATGAACCATTCATTCTCCTCCGGGCTCCCTGGGGTGCACATTTCAGGGAATGGCCAGATGTGGTTTGTAGCCAAGGGATCAAACAGAACAAAGAGATTAAGGTGATGTCCTGGACCATATGAGAAAGTTGCTAAGTAGCCAATCACAGGGAACATCTTGCTATCCCCAGGCTACACTCTGCCCACCCAGGCCAGGGTCAATATGCATCTGAGTCAGGGCCCTTTGTGGTACTCAGACGGACCACCTCTTCTTGACTTGTGACTGGCCACCCAAGGACTTCAGTGCCACATGGGGAATGCAAGAGGAGACTAAAAGTTAGGGGACACAGGCTGCTTCCAAAGTACTCCAAGGGTCCACAGCAAACTTACCTTACTTTAACAATTACAGTCTGTCCATAATCTGAATTGTTAAATACATCTTTAAACTGTGGAGAAGAAGAACAGATTCAATAACAACTATAGCAAGGGGGAAAAGTAATAGTATATCTAGATTTTTAATATAAATCCATTTCTAAACTCACTTATGTAACACAGCAAATTTATTCTTTACATGTGCTCTAACACCTTTCAGTAATTTCTGCTCTAAAATAGGATAATTCTGGTATAAGTCAGAGCTACCCAGGAGAAAGATGGAAGCCTGAAGCAATCAGTCAAATCAATACTCTTAAATATAGCGTGACTGACTTGTTTTCTTTTTTCAAAGTCATGTGAAGTTTTGCATCTTTGTTAGACTTACCTATAGGCATACTTCATACACTCATCAGTTTACCCAAGGAAGACTTAAATGCTTACCTTCCCAATGCCAGAGACATAGATTACCAAGATGGGCAGACCGAGCCTATGATCAAGTTACACCATGTAACCTCAGATTACACCGTGAAGCGGACAGAGCTAAGTGCCAGAGATAATACAATCTTCCATGGAAGTTCAAAGAAACGCTATTCCAGTCTCAGAGCCCAAGACAGGGCTTCATAAAGGAAACGGGCCGTAAAGCATTTCAGTAGGTGGCACGGGTCCAGGGAGTAGACAGAGGAAGGAATAGCTCACACCAATGCTTGGAAGCAGTGTGCCTCAGAAGGGTCAAGTTTCTCCATTTGTCAGCGTTTGCAAAATTTAACTTCTTTGAACCTCACTTTCTCACTGGGAAATTTGAGACAGCAGTAATTCCCACCGAATAGGGCTCTAATGTGTAGAAAATGAGATGGAATACATGATACATAGCTTTGTGAGCTGGAAGGGGCTCCAGCACTGGTAGATCTTATTAGGCCTGAGTTGTGTTCTAAAAGCAGACAACTCTAGATACTTGTAAACAAGTGGCCAGAGCTGAAGCTGGGACCTCTGGCAGGGGTGAGGTGGAGGTAGGCTGGAGGTCCCAGCTAGAAGGTAAGCTAATTGATGCCAAGAGTGGGTTCATTTTCTCCTTCTTATGATACCACCCATACCTGCCCATCCCCAACTCCCATCCCATAGCACTCAGCATAGGGCCATCTCCAGGAAACACTCAACAAACACAAGCTGACTGATGACTGAAGAAATTAAATGTGAAATCATAACCTTGGACATGTCTTCCTCTCTTTGGACCTGTCTTGATATTTATTACATGAATGTTGAACTGGGTTGGTGCAACTTTTTATCATTCAAGAATTTTATTGTTTCCCCCCACACTTTAAAAGATTGTAGCAACCAGTGTAATTTTAAGAGATATTAAAAAATTTCTCTTATTCTAGTCAAATTCAAATAAATCTGATACTCTAGTTAAGGCTGAGCAGCCTTGTATCCAGAATATGTCTCTATTCCTTTTCATTCTTTTAAATATCAGAAAGAGCTAGTATTTCTGTAAACCATCAGAGCACTGGGCGTCTATATAGGATCAAGTTCATTGGATGACCTCCAAGGTTCTATCCAGCGCCACTGTTGACCATTTAAATTTCTTAATTAAAAAAAAAAAAAAAAGGTTGCAAAATTAGCATCTGGCATAGGAAAAAGGTTTTCCTTTTCTTTTTTCCTTTTTCCAGGTCATCCTTCGAGGATTTGAGGATATACACTTACTGATCTGAAGGGCCAAAAGGCTCGGCATGGGGGCAGGAATTATGCAAACAGGCCTGCCAGGCCCCCACTGCACAACAGAGCCAGCAGGGGAGAAGAAGCAGCCCTGAGGGTCAGGCAGGTCTGGGTTCAAATTCCTCGTCCTCAGTCATCAGCTGGGTGACCTTCGATCAGTTTACTTAGCCTTCCTGATCCTTGACTACCTACCTCATCTGCTAAAGAGTATCTTAGTACCATCTTCCCCATGTGGCTACTTTGCAAATTAGAAAGATACATAAAATGCCAGGGACAGTATAACAGGGAAACTTCAACTCCCTATGCAGCCTGTCCATTTGGATCTAGCTGGGGACAAAATAGACCCTGAGAGGCTTCTCAGGGCCTGAGCTGGCACTTCCCCTGCTACATGGTCTGCTAAGAGGACATTAAAGAAAGTAAACTGTCTTTCTTTTCCTATCTCCAGGAGTTGCAAAGGAGTTCTGGTGTATCCCTTTCAGATTAAAAGTTTCTTGGATATTATAAAGTGCTCTATCCCCTCCCCGGCACCTCTGGGACCATCAAGATCTGACTGAACAAGCCACTAAACTAGTCTCTGAAGACCAGGGGCCTAGATCTGTAGCAGGACAGGCTTCTGGACACTCATATATCCAAATCATGTTGGGAAATGCAGTGGCCACAGCGGCCAGTGCTCAGTAAAGCCACATGAGACAACTGAAGTATTTCCTAGAAATGGAAACACTAGTGTTGCTTATCCTCAATGTGCCAGATATCATCTGAGCAGGAAATTGAAATGTAGATCCAGGGGAAGAAGCTAAGTCATGGCCAGCAGGCCACTCATGCCCAAGAGGTAAGGCAAAGGGGCTCAGGCAAGCCTGGGATACAGCAGACACAGCTTTTATCACAGCAGTGCCAGGCACTGTTTGGTCCTGAGCACTTGCTCTCCCTGTACTATCTGTAAGATCATTTGGATAATATTGTTTCATGTTTTACCAATTCTAATAACAAAACTCTCTTATAATTATGTATTTTCAAGTGCAAACACACTGTCATAAAATGTTAATTTTTAATTTGTACAAAATGCTTTATTGGTTTCTTTAAAAGCACAAAAACCATAAAGCATGGTAGCTTCTGTTTAGAGCCTCTAATCTAATCAAGTTTCATTTGAACACTGAGAAGACAAGATTAAGAGTTAAAGTGTCATGCCAAAAGCACACACAACTAATAAAAAACACAAAAGTCTGACAAACCTCACATTCATTCTCATGCCATACTCCAAGGACCTTTGACATCTTTTGATTTTTGACTTAAAAGAGGTGTTTTTATCCTCTTTACATAATTTTTAATCTGTCGCTGCTGCTGCTGCTGCTGCTGCTGCTGGTAAGTCGCTTCAGTCGTGTCTGACTCTGTGCGACCCCATAGACGGCAGCCCACCAGGCTCCCCCATCCCTGGGATTCTCCAGGCAAGAATACTGGAGTGGGTTGCCATTTCCTTCTCCAATGCATGAAAGTGAAAAGTGAAA
>SJYX01018896.1:18698-77904 GCA_006410675.1 Oreotragus oreotragus
GACAGAGTTTGGGGTAAATGCATAGTACATTAGCATAGCTTAAGATAAACATTTCCATAAGAAAAAGGCATTGGTTAATTTCAGGTGAAACCAGGTGTCATGGCCACACAAAATTTTAAGAGAATCCTCCTTTTAAATTTGTATAGAGAAGGAAAAAAATATCGGTAGTTTGTTTCCTCCTGCCGCTTAAGGGAGATAAAGTGTCTGACACTTGCAGGCTATTTCCTCCATTTGGAGGCCTCTGGCCTTCCTGCCTGATACCCTCTAAGATTCCTCCTAAACATCACCCTATCTCAACTGTCCACATCCCATCCCTGTCCTCAGCCTCATGTTTTTTTCCTGCCATCCCGTTTGATGTCTTGTCTCAGGATTAAACATGTTCCAACATGATGGGCAGTAAGTAGACCCCTCTCTTCAGAGGGAAATTACTGTTCCAGGCAACATAACAATCCCAATAGTTGATGGTATGTTTACAATCAGGTTGAATATTAAATCTTAAATAGCATTACATGGAGGACACCAAGTGTCCAGTACTGGCTGCTGCATCTAGTCAAGTTCCTTCTCAAAGCCTGTGCTTCATTATGAAATAGAGAGAGGATCAGTTCTGCCTGACAATTAATAAATGATCTTATCTCAGGAAAAGGCAAAGGCATAAGCCAAATACTAAATATCGTTTCTCTCATTTTTTTATAACTTAATGTTGTGAAGCATTATTAAACTTTACAGTGACTTTTCACTGAGGAATCTTCACAACCTAAAGGACTACCACTCCCACCCTCCAAATGGTCCTTTTTAGTCTAAAGAAAAGTTTGCCTTAAAGATGATTTTCCATTTTCACCCTGGAAACATAAATTTTTACCAATCCCTAAAATGGTAAATTTCTTTTATGAAATGTTAAGAGCCAGACTTTGTCATGTGGGTTTGATTCTAATATGTCCATAATTAATAACTGATTTCAGAACATTGACCAATTTCTATTCCTATGGGATTAAAAAATATGCAAAGATCACTATTCTACGGTGTTCCAAAGTTGGAATAAAAATACTATAGTATTAACTACTAATAAAAATTCTAAAGTTATAATAAAATTTTTGAATTATTTATGTATATATTCTTTACTAGATCTAGAAAGACTTTAAGTTAATACAGATTTCTATAAGGGAAGCTTTTCGGTCTCTACAAGGATTCTTTACCAGGAAGTCAGAAATACTTAAAGTAATTCATTGACAGTACCTTCCCCAAATCCTGGAATGGAAACTATTTCTATCTCATCAACATTCAGTAATGACTCTAAATCCGTGTAATTGAAGGGTCAGTGTTGATTCTGGGATGGTTTGGATTCCCTGTTGCATTGCCCAGTTCTGAAAATCATTTTTTTGCTGTGCCTTTGAAATCTTGACTCAATATTCTGGCTAGGATATCTTCTTTCAGGGCCCTTAATACAGATAGTAGATTTCATGAGTCTTTTCACTGGTAAGTATTCAAAGAGTACTTTATGAAAGTTCTGTGAATATATTCGAAAGGTCTGCTTTGTTGCAATGTGCTGTGATAAATGGCTATTTAAGAGTTAAAAGTGTCTACTTTGAAGTCAAATTACCTATATTTTTTATCCTGACTCTGCCACTTACAACTTATGTGACTTCGTTAAGTTACTTAATATTCTAATGCTTCAGTTTCTTTATCTGTAATGTGATGATAATACTAGCATATACATGATACATATATTATGAGAATTAGGATTCTGTGTGTGTGTGTGTGCATATAAAAACTTTTTCTAAATTAAAGAGATGTTACCATTTAAATTTTGGTCACAAAGTGATTTTCCAATATAGATGAAAAAATATTGGTTGCCTGCCCGATTTCTGCATACTATTCTAATACTCTGTCTTTAATTTAAGTATTCTGTCCTGCATCTTTGCACTGTAGGCTATATCTGGTGTTCTATTCANCTGCAAACTGAGACAGATTAACAGCTGTCTCTTATACACATCTAGATGTGTATAAGAGACAGGTCCGACTCTGTGCGACCCATAGACGGCAGCCCAGCAGGCTCCCCCGCCCCTGGGATTCTCCAGGCAAGAACACTGGTGTGGGTTGCCATTTCCTTCTCCAATGCATGAAGGTAAAAAGTGAAAGTGAAGTCGCTCAGTCGTGTCCGACCCTCAGCAACTGCAGCCTTCCAGGCTCCTCTGTCCATGGGATTTTCCAGGCAAGAGTACTGGAATGGGGTGCCATTGCCTTCTCCAGGAGAAGTCAGTAGAAACATATAAATCAATGCATTGAGAAGTAACGACACAAATCTATCTTTAGAGGTGTAGGGTGACCACTGCTGCTGCTGCTGTTAAGTTGCTTCAGTCGTGTCCAACTCTGTGCGACCCCATAGACGGCAGCCCACCAGGCTCCCCTGTCCCTGGGATTCTCCATGCGAGAACACTTATGATGCTAGTTCTTGCTAATAATTTCCATCAAAGATCATTATGTCTGAGTTGGCTTGTTCATATGGTACCTAAAGATAGTAGCAGCCACCTTTAATTTCTTTCTTCATATCTAATCATTCATTAAGTTTATTGATTAAAAAAAATAATCCTTCTGAAGTTTTTATTTTGATAGACACAAACCTTTTTCAGTCTTTTATTATGTCTTCATTGAACTAATGCATTAGCTTTCCACCTGATTTCCATGTATACAGCCTTTGCCCACTTGACTGGGGCATAAGCATCACTGTCAGATCAATTTTCCTTAAAGTCAGTTTGAGCCCATCACTGTTCAGCTTTGGATCCTTTAGTAGTGCTGTGTTTCTCACAGTATACAATCTGGACATTTAGTCTTTATATTCAAGCTCCTTCCATGTAGCCAGCCTCAACCTTGAAAATCCTTCTGTTGTGTTGTCCTGCTCACTATTGCCCCTAGCATATTTTCTTTTACATCTGTTGCAAGTGTGTTATTTCCTTTGGAATATTCCCTTGATTTCTTATCACTTGCATTTCAGTTGCATGTGTGCACATTACAATAAATTACACATGCTTTGAAGGAAAGGAGAAATTGCTGACAACTTTCCCACTCTAGGGTCTGCTTTATAGTAATTGCTCAATAAATATTCTACAAATGAATGCTTCTCATGTTACATTGGGTGCAGCTTTCCTTCTTAAAGGGCTTCCTTAGTGGCTCAGATAGTAAAGAATCTGCCTGTAAAATGCAGGAGACCCTGATTTCATCCCTGAGTCAGGAAGATCCCCTGGAGAAGGGAATGACAACCCACTCCAGTATCCTTGCCTGGGAAATTCTATGGACAGAGGAACCTGGTGGACTACAGTCCACGGGGTCAGAGTCAGACACAACTGAACGACTAACACTTTCACTTTTCTTCCCAGAGAAGGGTGGGCTTTCAAATTTCTTTAAATTTCCACATGAGTTGATTGGGAAATATCCTTTTTGGAACTGCTCAAACTTTTATCCTGCAATGTTAAATAGCATCACTCTAAAGATATGCAGTTT
This sequence comes from Oreotragus oreotragus, assembly GCA_006410675.1. NCBI lineage: Eukaryota > Metazoa > Chordata > Mammalia > Artiodactyla > Bovidae > Oreotragus > Oreotragus oreotragus. The sequence goes on from SJYX01018896.1 coordinate 22,194, forward strand.
TTGCAGTATTTTTGGATATTACCTTTTAGATCTATTTCTTTATGTTAGTTAATGATACTATTGTCTTTACTCTGTGCCAGATATTGTAGTAAATATTCTATATACACATCTCATTGAATGCTTACAACAACCCGTCTCATTAAGACAATATTACAGTTATTACAATTCTTATTTATGTAACTGAAACTCAGAAGGTTAAGTTACTTTCTGAAGGTCTGTCAGCCTGTATACAATCAAGGGGTATATCTACAGCAGTTCAGTCATGAAGAATCCATCTGCAAGTGCAGGAGATGTGAGTTTGATTCCTGAGTCAGGAAGATCCCCTGGAGAAGGAAATGGCAACCTACTCCAGTATTCTTGCCTGGAAAACCCCATGGGCAGAAGGAACCTGGTGGGGTAAAATCCTTAGGATCACAAAAGTGCTGGACACAACTTAGCAACTGAACAACAACAACATACAAATTAGGGTTTCAGAGCTTCAAGCTGAGAAGGAAAATGGCAATCCACTACTGTATTCTTGTCTGGAGAATCCCATGAACAGAGGAGCTTGGCAGGCTGCAGTTCATGGGGTCTCAGAGTCAGACGTGACTGAGTGACTAACATACACAAATTTCTGTTAATAGTGGTTTTGGGACTTACTCCCTTAGACTTGATGATGGAAATTTAACTGGGAAGAAGCGTTAGTTTGGAAGGAGAAGAAACTGATCTAGAACTAGCTGTAGCTTCATGTTTCATTTCTCATCTTCAGGAAGCGTAATGCATGGTCAGTTTTAGAACATGATCACAATTTGGCATTAAAATGTAAAGAATATTTAGCAAGGATGATGTGGCAAACAGATGGCAGGTAACATACATGTGCCAGAGATATCTCAAGGTAGAACAATGTTCCCTTGTAGATGATGCGCTAAAAACCAAGGAAGCAAGAGGTAACAATGTCTTAGGTTGGTCTATGGAGTAACTGCAAACTGAGACAGATTAACAGAGTATATTATGAAAAGTTACAAAATATTGCTTACAGAAATAAATTATATGCAGCTTGACATGTACCACAGGTGTGAAAGAGAGTATCTTATATATAAATTAGAACCTCATAACTTCTTGAAGAAAACATTTAAAGTACCTGCCCAGATCCCTTAAAAGTGTGTGTACATGTGTAGATAGAAGGATTTCTGACCTTCTCTTCTCTATCACTCTCTGAAAATACATGAATTCCATTTTTAAAATCCAAACTATATGTTGTGTCTAATATCACTGTCTTATCAAAAAATTGTAGTTTATTTGACACAATTGGATTTATGTTGTCCAGATCAACTTTTGTGTGTGAACTAAATATAAATTCTGTGTATAGTCTTACAGATAAAAAAGAGTAAAGAACATTTCCTCAGAAGTAAAACAAATAGTAATTCTTATATTAGAAATTCAATCTTAATTTTATGCTTTTGGGTGAATTATTTTCCTCCTCATAATTATCAGGTTAGTGATTTTTTTTTCTTTTGAGAATTTAAGAAGTGCTTTGAAGAATAAGGTATCTGATGGGTAAAATGGACTATAATTAAAAATGTTGAGTGGAGGAGAGGAGGTCAAGATTTCACATAGGAAGACTGAACTCACCTCCTCCCAAGAATGCATCAAAATTGCAACAACTTACAGAGCAACTATGCATGGGAAAAGATTTTCCACAATTAAAGACATAAAGACAGAGAAGGGAATGACACCCCACTCCAGTATTCTTGCCTGGAAAATCCCATGGATGGAGGAGCCTGGTAGGCTGCGGTGCATGGGGTCACTAAGAGTCAGACACGACTGAGCGACTTCACTTTCACTTTTCACTTTCATGCATTGGAGAAGGAAATGGCAACCCACTCTAGTGTTCTTGCCTGCAGAATCCCAGGGACGGGGGAGCCTAGTGGGCTGCCGTCTATGGGGTCGCACAGAGTCGGACACGACTGAAGCGACTTAGCAGCAGCAAAGACATAAAGAAGGAACCAAAGTTCAGTGGGTAGAAGGAGCGGATGTGCAGTGTCACCACGACCAAAACCCTCCAGTTTGACAATCCACAAACGGGGGCTGTACAGGACTTCCTCAAGGAAGTCTGAGCCTCATATTGGACTCCCCAGCCCAGGGAAGATTCCTGGAATATCACCTGAACACCTGGCTTTGCAAACCAGTAGGGGTTATGATTGGGAGAATGGAGTGCTGTAGGAAATAGACTCCCCCCTTAAAGGGTGCATGTAAAATCTCACATGATCTGAGTCCCAGTACAAAGGTGAGGATTTAAAAGAAGCCTGTATCAGAGGCACCTACTGATCTTGGAGAGCCTCCTGAAGAGATAGGTGGTGACTGGGACTCCCCTAAGGTTGGAGACACTGGCTCATGCATTTGTGACTGCATGTTGGGTCGTGTCGAGCTCTTTTCCACCTTATAGAATGGAGTTTGCCAGGCCCCACTATCCATGGAATTTTCAAGCAAGAATACTAGAGTGGGCTGTCATTTCCTACTCCAGGGGAGCTTTCTTATGGATCGAGCCAGTGTCTCTTGTGTCTCCTGCATTGGCAGGCAGTTTCTTCACCACTGAGCCACATGGAAAGCCCTGTAGACACTGGAGGCAGCCATTTTGGGGAACTCATTTTACCATAATATCAGTGCTGGCAAGCAACAATTTGGAATCCTCCTTCCAGTCTAGTATTATCAGGGACTAGCCCCACACATCAGCAAGACAGCACCTGCCCTGAGACCACCTGGGTCATACAGACAGCTGCATGGAAATCTGGCTCTATGCACCAACAGACTGGATCAGGTCAGTTCAGTTCATACGCTCAGTCATGTCTCTGTCTCTTATACACATCTAGATGTGTATAAGAGACAGATATATTCTTTACTAGATCTAGAAAGACTTTAAGTTAATACAGATTTCTATAAGGGAAGCTTTTCGGTCTCTACAAGGATTCTTTACCAGGAAGTCAGAAATACTTAAAGTAATTCATTGACAGTACCTTCCCCAAATCCTGGAATGGAAACTATTTCTATCTCATCAACATTCAGTAATGACTCTAAATCCGTGTAATTGAAGGGTCAGTGTTGATTCTGGGATGGTTTGGATTCCCTGTTGCATTGCCCAGTTCTGAAAATCATTTTTTTGCTGTGCCTTTGAAATCTTGACTCAATATTCTGGCTAGGATATCTTCTTTCAGGGCCCTTAATACAGATAGTAGATTTCATGAGTCTTTTCACTGGTAAGTATTCAAAGAGTACTTTATGAAAGTTCTGTGAATATATTCGAAAGGTCTGCTTTGTTGCAATGTGCTGTGATAAATGGCTATTTAAGAGTTAAAAGTGTCTACTTTGAAGTCAAATTACCTATATTTTTTATCCTGACTCTGCCACTTACAACTTATGTGACTTCGTTAAGTTACTTAATATTCTAATGCTTCAGTTTCTTTATCTGTAATGTGATGATAATACTAGCATATACATGATACATATATTATGAGAATTAGGATTCTGTGTGTGTGTGTGTGCATATAAAAACTTTTTCTAAATTAAAGAGATGTTACCATTTAAATTTTGGTCACAAAGTGATTTTCCAATATAGATGAAAAAATATTGGTTGCCTGCCCGATTTCTGCATACTATTCTAATACTCTGTCTTTAATTTAAGTATTCTGTCCTGCATCTTTGCACTGTAGGCTATATCTGGTGTTCTATTCAGAGATGAGGGAAGGAACATGTTGAACTGGGAAATGTCAGTTACAACCTGGAGCCTAAATTGAAATCAGAGCCCATTTGCATAACACTGTAATAACATCAAGCATAGCTCTCTTCTCTCCCCACAGGAGTATAGCAATTCCAAGAAATTATTCCTTAATCACTTCATGTCTAATATCCTGTGGGCTACAACTGCACTCCACAGCTAGGAGCGTTGCTCTTTACTAGTAAATTCTGGTGAGTCACTGATTCTGAACCTCTAATTATTTTTGAAACAAAATAATCTATAAAAATCAACATTGTGGCATAAAATATGGAAAAGTTAAAGATCTTTACATGAGAATCTTTTATTTCAGACCACTCATGAAATCTGACATGTCTAACTTTCTGTAATTATGCTACCAGTATTAAACCACTGTTTCCAATTATTACATTTGACAGGTTTTCATCTCTTTGGCATTGACTAGATTAGAATAAAGATAAAAATAAAATATAATTTCCAGCTGGCCTTATTTCATGGGTATGGTCTTGGGAACTAAGTTTTGAAGTAGAATCTTGGAAGGAAGGAATATTGTACAAATACTAACCAATATTAGAAGGGGATTGTTTTTGTGAGCATTATATCTGATGATAGCAATGTGTTGCCTTTCCTATAGAAATGGTGAGGAGCAGTATGTGTAGTATCAAAAGCCATTTACTTTACCTTGGAGCCAAGTACCTTGGATTCAAATCTGGCATCATTGCATATTGGTTCTGAGGTTTTACTTTTTTCGTTTAACCTCTCTCTCCCACAAGTGTTAGGTTAAAAAAAAAAAAGGTACAATAATAACACAACTCATGGTATTGTTGTGAATCTAAATAAGTTAATGTATGTGACAACTGGAAGGGTGTCTGGCACATGGTGTGTACTGGATGATGCTGCTAAGTCACTTCAGTCGTGTCCGACTCTGTGCGACCCATAGACGGCAGCCCAGCAGGCTCCCCCGCCCCTGGGATTCTCCAGGCAAGAACACTGGTGTGGGTTGCCATTTCCTTCTCCAATGCATGAAGGTAAAAAGTGAAAGTGAAGTCGCTCAGTCGTGTCCGACCCTCAGCAACTGCAGCCTTCCAGGCTCCTCTGTCCATGGGATTTTCCAGGCAAGAGTACTGGAGTGGGGTGCCATTGCCTTCTCCAGGAGAAGTCAGTAGAAACATATAAATCAATGCATTGAGAAGTAACGACACAAATCTATCTTTAGAGGTGTAGGGTGACCACTGCTGCTGCTGCTGTTAAGTTGCTTCAGTCGTGTCCAACTCTGTGCGACCCCATAGACGGCAGCCCACCAGGCTCCCCTGTCCCTGGGATTCTCCAGGCGAGAACACTTATGATGCTAGTTCTTGCTAATAATTTCCATCAAAGATCATTATGTCTGAGTTGGCTTGTTCATATGGTACCTAAAGATAGTAGCAGCCACCTTTAATTTCTTTCTTCATATCTAATCATTCATTAAGTTTATTGATTAAAAAAAATAATCCTTCTGAAGTTTTTATTTTGATAGACACAAACCTTTTTCAGTCTTTTATTATGTCTTCATTGAACTAATGCATTAGCTTTCCACCTGATTTCCATGTATGCAGCCTTTGCCCACTTGACTGGGGCATAAGCATCACTGTCAGATCAATTTTCCTTAAAGTCAGTTTGAGCCCATCACTGTTCAGCTTTGGATCCTTTAGTAGTGCTGTGTTTCTCACAGTATACAATCTGGACATTTAGTCTTTATATTCAAGCTCCTTCCATGTAGCCAGCCTCAACCTTGAAAATCCTTCTGTTGTGTTGTCCTGCTCACTATTGCCCCTAGCATATTTTCTTTTACATCTGTTGCAAGTGTGTTATTTCCTTTGGAATATTCCCTTGATTTCTTATCACTTGCATTTCAGTTGCATGTGTGCACATTACAATAAATTACACATGCTTTGAAGGAAAGGAGAAATTGCTGACAACTTTCCCACTCTAGGGTCTGCTTTATAGTAATTGCTCAATAAATATTCTACAAATGAATGCTTCTCATGTTACATTGGGTGCAGCTTTCCTTCTTAAAGGGCTTCCTTAGTGGCTCAGATAGTAAAGAATCTGCCTGTAAAATGCAGGAGACCCTGATTTCATCCCTGAGTCAGGAAGATCCCCTGGAGAAGGGAATGACAACCCACTCCAGTATCCTTGCCTGGGAAATTCTATGGACAGAGGAACCTGGTGGACTACAGTCCACGGGGTCAGAGTCAGACACAACTGAACGACTAACACTTTCACTTTTCTTCCCAGAGAAGGGTGGGCTTTCAAATTTCTTTAAATTTCCACATGAGTTGATTGGAGAATATCCTTTTTGGAACTGCTCAAACTTTTATCCTGCAATGTTAAATAGCATCATTCTAAAGACATGCAGTTTTTGCAGTAGTTTTGGATATTGCCTTTTAGATCTATTTCTTTATGTTAGTTAATGATACTATTGTCTTTACTCTGTGCCAGATATTGTAGTAAATATTCTATATACACATCTCATTGAATGCTTACAACAACCCGTCTCATTAAGACAATATTACAGTTATTACAATTCTTATTTATGTAACTGAAACTCAGAAGGTTAAGTTACTTTCTGAAGGTCTGTCAGCCTGTATACAATCAAGGGGTATATCTACAGCAGTTCAGTCATGAAGAATCCATCTGCAAGTGCAGGAGATGTGAGTTTGATTCCTGAGTCAGGAAGATCCCCTGGAGAAGGAAATGGCAACCTACTCCAGTATTCTTGCCTGGAAAACCCCATGGGCAGAAGGAACCTGGTGGGGTAAAATCCTTAGGATCACAAAAGTGCTGGACACAACTTAGCAACTGAACAACAACAACATACAAATTAGGGTTTCAGAGCTTCAAGCTGAGAAGGAAAATGGCAATCCACTACTGTATTCTTGTCTGGAGAATCCCATGAACAGAGGAGCTTGGCAGGCTGNACTCTGTGCGACCCATAGACGGCAGCCCAGCAGGCTCCCCCGCCCCTGGGATTCTCCAGGCAAGAACACTGGTGTGGGTTGCCATTTCCTTCTCCAATGCATGAAGGTAAAAAGTGAAAGTGAAGTCGCTCAGTCGTGTCCGACCCTCAGCAACTGCAGCCTTCCAGGCTCCTCTGTCCATGGGATTTTCCAGGCAAGAGTACTGGAATGGGGTGCCATTGCCTTCTCCAGGAGAAGTCAGTAGAAACATATAAATCAATGCATTGAGAAGTAACGACACAAATCTATCTTTAGAGGTGTAGGGTGACCACTGCTGCTGCTGCTGTTAAGTTGCTTCAGTCGTGTCCAACTCTGTGCGACCCCATAGACGGCAGCCCACCAGGCTCCCCTGTCCCTGGGATTCTCCATGCGAGAACACTTATGATGCTAGTTCTTGCTAATAATTTCCATCAAAGATCATTATGTCTGAGTTGGCTTGTTCATATGGTACCTAAAGATAGTAGCAGCCACCTTTAATTTCTTTCTTCATATCTAATCATTCATTAAGTTTATTGATTAAAAAAAATAATCCTTCTGAAGTTTTTATTTTGATAGACACAAACCTTTTTCAGTCTTTTATTATGTCTTCATTGAACTAATGCATTAGCTTTCCACCTGATTTCCATGTATGCAGCCTTTGCCCACTTGACTGGGGCATAAGCATCACTGTCAGATCAATTTTCCTTAAAGTCAGTTTGAGCCCATCACTGTTTAGCTTTGGATCCTTTAGTAGTGCTGTGTTTCTCACAGTATACAATCTGGACATTTAGTCTTTATATTCAAGCTCCTTCCATGTAGCCAGCCTCAACCTTGAAAATCCTTCTGTTGTGTTGTCCTGCTCACTATTGCCCCTAGCATATTTTCTTTTACATCTGTTGCAAGTGTGTTATTTCCTTTGGAATATTCCCTTGATTTCTTATCACTTGCATTTCAGTTGCATGTGTGCACATTACAATAAATTACACATGCTTTGAAGGAAAGGAGAAATTGCTGACAACTTTCCCACTCTAGGGTCTGCTTTATAGTAATTGCTCAATAAATATTCTACAAATGAATGCTTCTCATGTTACATTGGGTGCAGCTTTCCTTCTTAAAGGGCTTCCTTAGTGGCTCAGATAGTAAAGAATCTGCCTGTAAAATGCAGGAGACCCTGATTTCATCCCTGAGTCAGGAAGATCCCCTGGAGAAGGGAATGACAACCCACTCCAGTATCCTTGCCTGGGAAATTCTATGGACAGAGGAACCTGGTGGACTACAGTCCACGGGGTCAGAGTCAGACACAACTGAACGACTAACACTTTCACTTTTCTTCCCAGAGAAGGGTGGGCTTTCAAATTTCTTTAAATTTCCACATGAGTTGATTGGGAAATATCCTTTTTGGAACTGCTCAAACTTTTATCCTGCAATGTTAAATAGCATCACTCTAAAGATATGCAGTTTTTGCAGTATTTTTGGATATTACCTTTTAGATCTATTTCTTTATGTTAGTTAATGATACTATTGTCTTTACCCTGTGCCAGATATTGTAGTAAAGATTCTATATACACATCTCATTGAATGCTTACAACAACCCGTCTCATTAAGACAATATTACAGTTATTACAATTCTTATTTATGTAACTGAAACTCAGAAGGTTAAGTTACTTTCTGAAGGTCTGTCAGCCTGTATACAATCAAGGGGTATATCTACAGCAGTTCAGTCATGAAGAATCCATCTGCAAGTGCAGGAGATGTGAGTTTGATTCCTGAGTCAGGAAGATCCCCTGGAGAAGGAAATGGCAACCTACTCCAGTATTCTTGCCTGGAAAACCCCATGGGCAGAAGGAACCTGGTGGGGTAAAATCCTTAGGATCACAAAAGTGCTGGACACAACTTAGCAACTGAACAACAACAACATACAAATTAGGGTTTCAGAGCTTCAAGCTGAGAAGGAAAATGGCAATCCACTACTGTATTCTTGTCTGGAGAATCCCATGAACAGAGGAGCTTGGCAGGCTGCAGTTCATGGGGTCTCAGAGTCAGACGTGACTGAGTGACTAACATACACAAATTTCTGTTAATAGTGGTTTTGGGACTTACTCCCTTAGACTTGATGATGGAAATTTAACTGGGAAGAAGCGTTAGTTTGGAAGGAGAAGAAACTGATCTAGAACTAGCTGTAGCTTCATGTCTCATTTCTCATCTTCAGGAAGTGTAATGCATGGTCAGTTTTAGAACATGATCACAATTTGGCATTAAAATGTAAAGAATATTTAGCAAGGATGATGTGGCAAACAGATGGCAGGTAACATACATGTGCCAGAGATATCTCAAGGTAGAACAATGTTCCCTTGTAGATGATGCGCTAAAAACCAAGGAAGCAAGAGGTAACAATGTCTTAGGTTGGTCTATGGAGTAACTGCAAACTGAGACAGATTAACAGAGTATATTATGAAAAGTTACAAAATATTGCTTACAGAAATAAATTATATGCAGCTTGACATGTACCACAGGTGTGAAAGAGAGTATCTTATATATAAATTAGAACCTCATAACTTCTTGAAGAAAACATTTAAAGTACCTGCCCAGATCCCTTAAAAGTGTGTGTACATGTGTAGATAGAAGGATTTCTGACCTTCTCTTCTCTATCACTCTCTGAAAATACATGAATTCCATTTTTAAAATCCAAACTATATGTTGTGTCTAATATCACTGTCTTATCAAAAAATTGTAGTTTATTTGACACAATTGGATTTATGTTGTCCAGATCAACTTTTGTGTGTGAACTAAATATAAATTCTGTGTATAGTCTTACAGATAAAAAAGAGTAAAGAACATTTCCTCAGAAGTAAAACAAATAGTAATTCTTATATTAGAAATTCAATCTTAATTTTATGCTTTTGGGTGAATTATTTTCCTCCTCATAATTATCAGGTTAGTGATTTTTTTTTCTTTTGAGAATTTAAGAAGTGCTTTGAAGAATAAGGTATCTGATGGGTAAAATGGACTATAATTAAAAATGTTGAGTGGAGGAGAGGAGGTCAAGATTTCACATAGGAAGACTGAACTCACCTCCTCCCAAGAATGCATCAAAATTGCAACAACTTACAGAGCAACTATGCATGGGAAAAGATTTTCCACAATTAAAGACATAAAGACAGAGAAGGGAATGACACCCCACTCCAGTATTCTTGCCTGGAAAATCCCATGGATGGAGGAGCCTGGTAGGCTGCGGTGCATGGGGTCACTAAGAGTCAGACACGACTGAGCGACTTCACTTTCACTTTTCACTTTCATGCATTGGAGAAGGAAATGGCAACCCACTCTAGTGTTCTTGCCTGCAGAATCCCAGGGACGGGGGAGCCTAGTGGGCTGCCGTCTATGGGGTCGCACAGAGTCGGACACGACTGAAGCGACTTAGCAGCAGCAAAGACATAAAGAAGGAACCAAAGTTCAGTGGGTAGAAGGAGCGGATGTGCAGTGTCACCACGACCAAAACCCTCCAGTTTGACAATCCACAAACGGGGGCTGTACAGGACTAGCCTAGTGGGCTGCCGTCTATGGGGTCGCACAGAGTCGGACACGACTGAAGCGACTTAGCAGCAGCAAAGACATAAAGAAGGAACCAAAGTTCAGTGGGTAGAAGGAGCGGATGTGCAGTGTCACCACGACCAAAACCCTCCAGTTTGACAATCCACAAACGGGGGCTGTACAGGACTTCCTCAAGGAAGTCTGAGCCTCATATTGGACTCCCCAGCCCAGGGAAGATTCCTGGAATATCACCTGAACACCTGGCTTTGCAAACCAGTAGGGGTTATGATTGGGAGAATGGAGTGCTGTAGGAAATAGACTCCCCCCTTAAAGGGTGCATGTAAAATCTCACATGATCTGAGTCCCAGTACAAAGGTGAGGATTTAAAAGAAGCCTGTATCAGAGGCACCTACTGATCTTGGAGAGCCTCCTGAAGAGATAGGTGGTGACTGGGACTCCCCTAAGGTTGGAGACACTGGCTCATGCATTTGTGACTGCATGTTGGGTCGTGTCGAGCTCTTTTCCACCTTATAGAATGGAGTTTGCCAGGCCCCACTATCCATGGAATTTTCAAGCAAGAATACTAGAGTGGGCTGTCATTTCCTACTCCAGGGGAGCTTTCTTATGGATCGAGCCAGTGTCTCTTGTGTCTCCTGCATTGGCAGGCAGTTTCTTCACCACTGAGCCACATGGAAAGCCCTGTAGACACTGGAGGCAGCCATTTTGGGGAACTCATTTTACCATAATATCAGTGCTGGCAAGCAACAATTTGGAATCCTCCTTCCAGTCTAGTATTATCAGGGACTAGCCCCACACATCAGCAAGACAGCACCTGCCCTGAGACCACCTGGGTCATACAGACAGCTGCATGGAAATCTGGCTCTATGCACCAACAGACTGGATCAGGTCAGTTCAGTTCATACGCTCAGTCATGTCTGACTCTTTGTGACCCCATGAATCGCAGCACGCGAGGGCTCCCTGTCAGTCACCAACTCCTGGAGTTCACTCAGACTCGCATCCATCGAGTCAGTGATGCCATCCAGCCATCTCATCCTCTGTCGTCCCCTTCTCCTCCTGCCTCCAATCCCTCCCAGCATCAAAGTCTTTTCCAAAGAGTCAACTCTTCGCATGAGGTGGCCAAAGTACTGGAGTTTCAGCTTTAGCATCATTCCTTCCAAAGAAATCCCAGGGTTGATCTCCTTCAGAATGGACTGGTTGGATCTCCTTGCAGTCCAAGGGACTCTCAAGAGTCTTCTCCAACACCACAGTTCAAAAGCATCGATTCTTCGGCGCTCAGCTTTCTTCACAGTCCAACTTTCACATCCATACATGACCACAGGAAAAACCATAGCCTTGACTAGGCGGACCTTAGTCGGCAAAGTAATGTCTCTGCTTTTGAATATACTATCCAGGTTGGTCATAACTTTTCTTCCAAGGAGTAAGCGTCTTTTAATTTCATGGCTGCAGTCACCATCTGCAGTGATTTTGGAGCCCAAAAAAATAAAGTCTGACACTGTTTCCACTGTTTCCCCATCTATTTCCCATGAAGTGATGGGACCGGATGCCATGATCTTCGTTTTCTGAATGTTGAGCTTTAAGCCAACTTTTTCGCTCTCCTCCTTCACTTTCATCAAGAGGCTTTTTAGCTCCTCCTCACTTTCTGCCATAAGGGTGGTGTCATCAGCATATCTGAGGTTATTGATATTTCTCCCGGCAATCTTGATTCCAGCTTGTGTTTCTTCCAGTCCAGCGTTTCTCATGATGTACTCTGCATATAAGTTAAATAAGCAGGGAGACAATATACAGCCTTGACGTACTCCTTTTCCTATTTGGAACCAGTCTGTTGTTCCATGTCCAGTTCTAACTGTTGCTTCCTGACCTGCATACAGATTTCTCAAGAGGCAGGTTAGGTGGTCTGGTATTCCCATCTCTTTCAGAATTTTCCACAGTTTATTGTGATCCACACAGTCAAAGGCTTTGGCATAGTCAATAAAGCAGAAATAGATGTTTTTCTGGAACTCTCTTGCTTTTTCCATGATCCAGCGGATGTTGGCAATTTGATCTCTGGTTCCTCTGCCTGTTCTAAAACCAGCTTGAACATCAGGGAGTTCACGGTTCACATATTGCTGAAGCCTGGCTTGGAGAATTTTGAGCATTACTTTACTAGCGTGTGAGATGAGTGCAATTGTGCGGTAGTTTGAGCATTCTTTGGCATTGCCTTTCTTTGGAATTGGAATGAAAACTGACCTTTTCCAGTCCTGTGGCCACTGCTGAGTTTTCCAAATTTGCTGGCATATTGAGTGCAGCACTTTCACAGCATCATCTTCCAGGATTTGAAACAGCTCAACGGGAATTCCATCACCTCCACTAGCTTTGTTCTTAGTGATGCTTTCTAAGGCCCACTTGACTTCACATTCCAAGATGTCTGGCTCTAGATTAGTGATCACATCCTCATGATTATCTGGGTCGTGAAGATCTTTTCTGTACAGTTCTTCTGTGTATTCTTGCCACCTCTTCTTAATATCTTCTGCTTCTGTTAGGTCCATACCATTTCTATCCTTTATCGAGCCCATCTTTGCATGAAATGTTCCCTTGGTATCTCCAATTCTCTTGAAGAGATCTCTAGTCTTTCCCATTCTGTTGTTTTCCTCTATCTCTTTGCATTGATTGCTGAAGAAGGCTTTCTTATCTCTTCTTGCTATTCTTTGGAACTCTGCATTCAGATGCTTATATCTTTTCTTTTCTCCTTTGCTTTTCGCCTCTCTTCTTTTCAGTGCTATTTGTAAGGCTTCTCCAGACAGCCATTTTGCTTTTTTGCATTTCTTTTCCATGGGGATGGTCTTGATCCCTGTCTCCTGTACAATGTCACGAACCTCATTCCATAGTTCATCAGGAACTCTGTCTATCAGATCTAGGCCCTTAAATCTATTTCTCACTTCCACTGTATAATCATAAGGGATTTGATTTAGGTCATACCTGAATGGTCTAGCGGTTTTCCCTACTTTCTTCAATTTAAGTCTGAATTTGGAAATAAGGAGTTCATGATCTGAGCCACAGTCAGCTCCTGGTCTTGTTTTTGTTGACTGTATAGAGCTTCTCCATCTTTGGCTGCAAAGAATATAATCAATCTGATTTCGGTGTTGACCATCTGGTGATGTCCATGTGTAGAGTCTTCTCTTGTGTTGCTGGAAGAGGGTGTTTGCTATGACCAGTGCATTTTCTTGGCAAAACTCTATTAGTCTTTGCCCTGCTTCATTCCGCATTCCAAGGCCAAATTTGCCTGTTACTCCAGGTGTTTCTTGACTTCCTACTTTAGCATTCCAGTCCCCTATAATGAAAAGGACATCTTTTTTGGGTGTTAGTTCTACAAGGTCTTGTAGGTCTTCATAAAACCGTTCAACTTCAGCTTCTTCAGCATTACTGGTTGGGGCATAGACTTGGATAACTGTGATATTGAATGGTTTGCCTTGGAAACGAACAGAGATCATTCTGTCGTTTTTGAGATTGCATCCAAGTACTGCATTTCGGACTCTTTTGTTGACCATGATGGCTACTCCATTTCTTCTGAGGGATTCCTGCCCACAGTAGTAGATATAATGGTCATCTGAGTTAAATTCACCCATTCCAGTCCATTTTAGTTCGCTGATTCCTAGAATGTCGACGTTCACCCTTGCCATCTCTTGTTTGACCACTTCCAATTTGCCTTGATTCATGGACCTGACATTCCAGGTTCCTATGCAATATTGCTCTTTACAGCATTGTACCTTGCTTCTATCACCAGTCACATCCACTGCTGGGTATTGTTTTTGCTTGGGCTCCATCCCTTCATTCTTTCTGGAGTTATTTCTCCAGTGACCTCCAGTAGCATATTGGGCACCTACTGACGTGGGGAGTACCTCTTTCGGTATCCTACCATTTTGCCTTTTCATACTGTTCATGGGGTTCTCAAGGCAAGAATACTGAAGTGGTTTGCCATTCCCTTCTCCAGTGGACCACGTTCTGTCAGACCTCTCCACTATGACCTGCCTGTCTTGGGTTGCCCTGTGGGCATGGCTTAGTTTCATTGAGTTAGACAAGGCTGTGGTCCTAGTGTGATTAGAATGACTAGTTTTCTGTGAGTATGGTTTCAGTGTGTCTGCCGTCTGATGCCCTCTTGCAACACCTACCATCTTACTTGGGTTTCTCTTACCTTGGGCATAGGGTATCTCTTCATGGCTGCTCCAGTTAAGCACAGCCGCTGCTCCTTACCTTGGATGAGGTGTATCTTTTCCCGCTGCCCTTCCTGACCTTCAATGTGGGAGGGCTCCTCTATGCCCTCTTGTGCCCACACAGTCACCATTGTTTTTGTGTGAGTTTGCTCCTCCCGGTCATCACCCTGGCCTCGGGCGTGGGGTTGCTCCTCTCAGTCACTGCCCCTGGCCTCAAATGTAGGGTATCTCCTCTCAGCTATCGCCCCTAACCTCAGACGTGGGGTAGTTCTCAGCCACGCTTAGTGAGCCAGCTGCCACACCCACCACCACCTGATCTTCCTGGCCCAGGAACTGAACTGGGATATCCTGCATTGCAGGTAGATTCTTTACCAACTGAGCTATCAGGGAAGCCCTCAATCCCCCTTACTGGGTCACATAGACAGTCATGTGGGGAATCAGCCCCTCCCTCCAGGTGACTGGCACAAGTCCAGAGCACCCACAGAGTACACAAGCAGCTGTGCAGTAACCTGGTCCTACCCTCCAGCAGGTGGGCACACGACCAAGCCCTGCCAGGCCATGTAGAGAGTTACACAAGGACCCAGCTCCACCTTCCAATGATCTTGCACTAGCTCTGTGCCCTGTGGACAACATGCAGCTGAACAGGGATTTGATCTTGGCCATAGTGGGCCAACAGCAGTCCCAAACTCCTCTACTCAAACTCAGTCTATTCAATAAGGAGTGCAATGTGATGATCATAAAGATGATTACCGAACTCAGAGGAAGGATGGATGAAGACACTGAAAATTTCAACAAAGAGTTAGAAATTATATTAAAAAAAAACACACACACAAGCAGAACTGGAGAACACAATAACTGAAATTAAAAAAAACAACAACTCTATAAGGAATGTAGATTGANCACTGAAAATTTCAACAAAGAGTTAGAAATTATATTAAAAAAAAACACACACAAGCAGAACTGGAGAACACAATAACTGAAATTAAAAAAAAAAAACAACTCTATAAGGAATGTAGATTGAATGATGCAAAGTAATAGACTGGTGATCTGGAAAACACAGTAGTTGAAATCATCCAAGTTGAAAAGTGAAAAATAATTTAAAAAACTGAGGCTACTCAGTCTTTGAAAAATGCCCCTGGTAATTTGATAGGGATTTCACTGAATCTGTAGATTTCCTTGAGTAGTATAGTCATTTTGACAATATTGATCCTTTCATTCCAAGAACACAGTGTATCTTTCCATCTTTTTATGTAGCCTTTAATCTCTTTCATTAGTGTCTTGCAGTCTTTGGAGTACAGGTCTCTTGCCTCCTCAGGTAGAATTATTCCTATATATTTTACTCTTTTTGATGTGATAGTAAATGTTTCCTTAAATTCTCTTTCTGATCTTTGTTGTTAGAAATCCAACAGATTTCTGTATATTGATTTTATATCCTTCAACTTTATAGAATTAACTGATAAGTTCTAGTAGTTTTCTGGCAAACAGTGGCAGTTTTACTTTTTCGTTTACAGTTTGGATTCCTTTTATTTCGTTTTCTTCTCTGATTGCTCTGGCTGAGACTTCTAAAACTATGTGGAATAAAAATAGCAGGAGTGGACATCCTAACTTCTTCCTGATTTTAGAAGAATGCTTTCAGTTTTTCACATTGAATATGATATTTGCTATAGGTTTGTCATAATCACAAACAATAAAATAAATTGTAAATGACAAAAACAAGGAGAAAGTTATACCATGCTCATGGATTGAAATAGTTAATATTGTTAAAATAGCTATAACCCTCAAGATAATCTACAGATTCAATTTAATCTTTATATAAACACCTGAGGCATTTATCACAGAACTAGAACAAATAATTCTAATAGTTATATGGGGTTTCCCTGGTGGCTTGGTGGTAAAGAATCTGCAAGCCAGTGCAGGTGATGGTTTTGATCCCTGGTCTGGGAGGATCCTTCCTGTCATGGAGCAACTAAGCCCATGTGATACAACTATTGAGCCTGTCACTCTAGAGCCTGGGAACGAACTGGTGGGCCCATGTGCCACACCTGTTGAAGCCCACACACCCCAGAGCTTGTGCTATACAACAAGAGAATCCACAGTAATGAAAACCTATACACAGCACCTGGAGAGTATCCCTTGCTTGCTGCAACTAGAGAAAAGCCTGCACAGCATCAAAGATCCAGAACAGCAAAAAGTAATAAGTAAATAAATTGTTAATAAAAGTCTATGAGTTACAGCTTGAAAAAAATAATGTAGGCTATATGGAAATGGGAAAGATCACAAATAGCCAAAGCAATCTTGAGAAAAAAGAACAAATTGCTCCCTACTTTCAAATACTACTACAAAGCTTCAGTAATTAAAACAGTATGACATTGGCACAAAAGCAGATATACAGCTTGATAGAACAGAATTGACAACCCAGAAATAAACCCACATTTATATGGTCAATTATTCTATGACAAAGTAGACAAGAATATACAGTGAGGAAAAGATAGCTTCCTCAGTAAAACACTGAGAAAATGATATAGCTATATGTAAAAGAATCAAACTGGACTATATTCTCACTCCATATAGAAATATGAAGTCAAATGGATAAAAGACAAATGTAGGACCTGACACCATAAAACTCAGAAGAAAAGATAGGCAGTGCATCTTTAATGGGCTTTCCTGGTAGCTCAGCAGTAAAGAGTCCACCTGTAATGCAGGAGATGTAGGTTCAGTCTCTGGGTTGGGAAGATACCCTGGAGGAAAGCATGGCAACCCATTCTGGTATTCTTGTCTGGAGAATCCCATAGACAGAGGAGCCTGACAGGCTACAGTCCATAGAGTTGCAAAGAGTCGGGTACCACTGACGCTACTTAGCATGCACACACATCTTTAATATTGGTCTTAGTAACATTTTGGGGGTGTGTCTCCACAGGTAAGGAAATAAAGTCATTAATAGTAAGTGGGACAGAATCAAACTGAAAAGATTTTGTGCAGCAAAGGAAAATACCAACAGAATGAAAAGGCAGACTACGAATGGAAGAAGATATTTACAAACAATATATCCAATAGGTGTTAATATCCAAAATACACACAAAACTCATAGAGCTCAACATCAAATAAAAAAAATGGTCAGAGGACCTGTGTAGATATTTTTTTAAAAGAAAACGATTACAGGTGACCAACAGGCACATGAAAAAGTCCTCAAGATCATTAATCATTAGGGAAATGCAAATTAAACCACAATGAGATACCACCTCCCACTTGTCAGAATAAAAAAGAGATCAAATAACAAGTGTTGGCAAGGATGTGAAAAAAGGGAATTCTTATGCACTGTAAGTGAGACTGTAAATTGGTGTAGCCACTATGGAAAATATATGGATATTTCTCAAAAAAATAAAAATAGAACTGCCGTATGATCCAGCAATTTCATTTCTGGGTATTTACCATTAGAAAACAAAAACACTAATTGGAAAATATATATGCACAGTGATGTTTATTTTAGCCTTAGTTACAATGGTCAGGATATGGAAGCAATCTAAGTGTCCTTTGATAGATAAAGAAGATTAGATATATATAGATACATATATTATTCAGCCATAAAACATTCTTGTCACTTGCAAGAATATGAATGGATCTAGAGTGTATTCAGTTCAGTTCAGTTCAGTCGCTCAGTCGTGTCTGACTCTTTGCGACCTCATGAATTGCAGCACACCANCGGCTCCGCCCGCACTTCTCGGCCTTTCCTAACTGCGGCAGATGGGAGGGGGCCAGAAGAGCCGGGGACAGTGTGCGGCTGCGCAGTTCCAGAGGCGGCAGTGGGCGTTGCGGTTGCTGCGGTCTGGGCCCAGGGAAGGATCGTGTTGGGAGCCGAGTTTTAATTTTGTCTGCAAGGGACCCGGCCTAATAAGAGGCACTCTTGGCAATCTTGTTTATAACATCACCGGGTAAACATTTTATTTTATGCTGTTTATGTTTTTGGTCCATTGACCAGGCATTCCTCTGACATTCACTGGTACTATCTCAATTGAATTTATTTCCTGACAGAAAGTACTAGCGGGACATGAGTGGCTGTCGAGTATTCATCGGGAGGCTAAATCCGGCGGCCAGGGAGAAAGACGTGGAAAGATTCTTCAAGGGGTATGGACGAATAAGAGATATTGATCTGAAAAGAGGCTTTGGTTTTGTGGTAAGTGTTTAGAACTGGTTGAATTTTCTGTTGTTGGTGGGCAAAGATTGTTATAAGCAGTGCTTTTGAGTTTTTTGAGTCCCAACAGAGTATGTTTGGGAAATATGCATTCTTAAAGTAGTGAATTTTCTTAAAGGAGAAAAGAATTTCACTCCTGGCTGGAGAAATCATTTCCGGTCCCTTTTTGATTGGGCTTAATTTATATGCTGTTGTCATTAACATCCTCTTTAACAGGTATTTAGTGGTTTTAATGTGTTGTAGAATAGACTTTTAAAGCAGTGTTAAGCATTATATATATATATTTGTGTTTCAGGAATTTGAAGATCCCAGGGATGCGGATGATGCTGTTTATGAACTTGATGGAAAAGAACTCTGCAGTGAAAGGTGATAATTTTATTTTTAGTTTTATGACTTAGTACTCTAAAGATAAGCTAGGTATTGGGCTAGGTGTTTTTGTAAATAGATCTCTTATGTAGCTTAAAGTTGGTAATGAAGATTTTTCTTCCTTTGCTGTAGGGTTACAATTGAACATGCTAGGGCTCGATCTCGAGGTGGAAGAGGTAGAGGACGCTACTCAGACCGTTTTAGTAGTCGCAGACCTCGAAATGATAGACGGTATGTGATGAATGGTGGATGGCTGCTTTGAACAAGCATTACTGAAGGAGTCTTAATGTTCTAAAGTTGTTAGCAAAAGTGATTTTGCTGTACATGTATAATCAATTTTGTCATTCATGTATTAGTCTACTGTTTTTGATAAGCGTGAGTCATAAAATAATGCAGAGACTGTTGGTTGAAGTCATTTGAATGACTTGTCATACCTGATTGCTTGAACTTGCCCACAACTGAACACAATAGGTGCACGTTGCTGCATTTCTTCCATTGTGAGTACTCATTTTCTTCCTCAGAAATGCTCCACCTGTAAGAACAGAAAATCGGCTTATAGTTGAGAATTTATCTTCAAGAGTCAGCTGGCAGGTTTGTTGAAACACAGTTTTGAGATATTTTGATGTGGTTTTTAAAATATTAGTGGGTAGTTAATGTTTTTATTAATGTTTTATTAAAAGTAGTTTTATTTTTAATGGACTTTTAATTGTAATTTTAAATTTTTAATTAAATGTAATTGGGGGATATTTCAAATTTTAATGTTAGTGATCAAATGTAAATGTTTTGAGGATATATTTTCTTGTTTTTAAAAATCAATTTTAACCAAATATTAAACCCTTTATTTGCCAGCCTATCTGTGTCGTTGGCCTTATGACGAGGAGTGCCTGTGGGTTATCCTAATCGTTGTCTTGGTCACTCTTGGTTGGGCCTGGTTGACTTTGCCAGTCAGCTCCTACAGTGATCAATTGGCCACCTCTAGATCTGTGTTTGCCGGTCTAGACGTAATCGGTGCACTTCTTGAAGTGCCAGGTTGCAGCGATCCCAGAGCGCTGATAACGTGATCTGATCCCTAAGTTGAGAGCTGTCTTCTGTAACGCTTCCGAATAAGAGGTCCTGGTCGAAAAGAGTTGAAAGATTCGAAATTAGGTGGTCGTTGGAATCCTGATCGCAGTAAAGTGGTCCTTGGTAACTACACAAGAGCAGAACCTGTCTGCATCCGCCAGTAGTCTGCTAATAGGGAGGGCTGTGCGATTAAAGGCTTCCATCGGTTGGGTAGTACCTTCACGTGGGTGGCGAAGAGCCAGTCGGGCATATGTCATGAAGGTTTCTCCGACCGATAAATGCTTTGCTGCTTGACTAGCCTAGGGAAATAATAATAAAGGTAAAGTAAACTTTTTTAATGACATATGGGGCACAAAATAACTGGTGTCTTGTAAATGTTCTGTTTTTAAATATAAAATTTCTACTTTAGTCTTTACTTTAAAAATATGTATTGTTTCTTTTTTTTTTTTTTTGTTTGTTTCGTTTTGTTTTTTTTTTTCTTTTTGTATTGAGCTCAGTATAGACTAATACTACTTTAATGTTAAAATCTAAACTTCCTCTGGCATTTTGCTTAAAAGCAATATGCTATTTGCTTATTTCGTGCCCTGACATATATTATTTTAAAATTCTGATAGACTACAAGTGTGGTAAATACCATGTTTGTACTTTATCTAACATCTTCTCTTTCAGTAGTCTTGTTTTTATGCATTGTGGTTGTTTGTGTGTCACGTTTCCTTTTCTCTGCTTAACTCGATCATCTTGTGTTAAGGATCTCAAAGATTTCATGAGACAAGCTGGGGAAGTAACCTTTGCGGATGCACATCGACCTAAATTAAATGAGGGGTGAGTATGTATTGGCATATGAGAGCCTTTTAAAATGTTCTCAAAGTTGTACTGTGAAGTTAGTGTTCTCAAAATTTGGACATCCTGAAATGCAGCAGTTCTCAGTGAGGGTTGAATTTGCTTCTCAGGGTACATGTGGCAGTGTCTGGAGACATTTGGTTGTCAGAATTGAGGTTACTGCTTGCATCTTGTGGGTAGAGGTCATGTTGTTCAGTCGCTAAGTCATGTCTGACTCTGCAACCCTAAGAACTGCAGCACGCCAGACTTCCCTTCCCTTCAATGTCTTCCGCAGTTTGTTCATACTCATGTCCATTGAATCCGTGATGCCATCCAACCATCTCATCCTCTATCATCTCCTCCTCTTGCCTCCAGTCTTTGCCAGCTTCAGGGTCTTTCCTAGTGAGTCAGCTCGTCGCATCAGATGGCTAAAGTAGAGGTCAGAGATGTTATTGATCTTCCTGTAGTGGACAGGAAAGCTCCTCACTCCATTGAATTATGTGGCTTAAGATGTCCCTGGTTTGGAGGTTGAAGTTTCCTGTTCAATAATAGCGATAGTAAAATGAAAGTTAAAAAGTAATTAAACTAGACTGATAACGGTTTGTGAGATGATAAGTATGTAACTTTACAAATAGTGTATTTTTTCTTTGTAGGGTAGTTGAGTTTGCCTCTTATGGTGACTTAAAGAATGCTATTGAAAAACTTTCTGGAAAAGAAATAAATGGGAGAAAAATCAAATTAATAGAAGGCAGCAAAAGGCACAGGTATCTCTAATATTTTTAAGTCATAGTTTTATTTAAGGGATTTGTGGGGGTCTGCTACTTAGTTTATTTTTTTCTTTTCTTTCTAGTAGGTCACGAAGCAGGTCTCGTTCCCGTACTAGGAGTTCCTCGAGGTCTCGTAGCCGATCTCGTTCCCGGAGTCGCAAGTCTTACAGCCGGTCCAGGAGCCGGAGTCGGAGCCGGAGCAAGTCTCGTTCTGTTAGTAGGTCTCCTGTGCCTGAGAAGAGCCAGAAACGTGGTTCTTCAAGTAGATCTAAGTCTCCAGCATCTGTGGATCGCCAGAGGTCCCGGTCCCGTTCCCGGTCCAGGTCCAGGTCCAGGTCCAGGTCCAGATCCAGATCAGTTGACAGTGGCAATTAAACTGTAAATAACTTGCCCTAGGGGCCTTTTTTAAAAAAAAATTCCCAAACCATACTTGCTAAAAATTCTGGTAAGTATGTGCTTTTCTGTGGGGTGGGATTTGGAGGGGGGTGGGTTGGGCTGGATATCTTTGTAGATGTGGACCACCAGGGGTTGTTGCAAACCAATTGTATTAAATGTCTTTTGATAAGCCTTCTGCTCACATTTTTGTGAATGTCTGAAGTATCTAGTTTGTGTATATTGACAGAGCTCTTTTATTACTAAAGCAAATTTAATTTTTTTGTACTAGAAAAATTTTGAACGTTTTAGTTCCTGGTTATTCAGATAGTTAATGCAAAATTAGTTTAATGCCTCAATTAAACTAATTAACAGCTTTGGACACTTAAAAGAGCTCTTAATTTGCTTGTACATAAAGGCTTAATATGAGTTTTCCTTGTTAGGGTTAAGGGTGTCCACCCACCCACCCTTTAACAGCTGTCTGGCAAAGACGTTAAGACAGCTGTTTGTTATTGATAATAAAAGGTTATAAAACTGCTTTTGTGTGTTTGTCTGAAGGAAGTATGGCTACCTACTTCTCCTTCCCCATGCACTTTTGATGCATTTAAAATCCGTCACCGGCAATGCTGTAGCAGTGAGGTATGTGTGTCCTAAACATGTCCAACTCTGAGATTCCACGGACTGTAGCCTGCCAGTCTCCTCTCTCCATGGGATTTTCCAGTCAAGAATACTGGAGTGGGTTGCCACGCCCTCCTTCAGGGGAATCTTCTTGACCCAAGAATCCAGCCCACACATCTCTTATGTCTTCTACATTGTCATGTGGATTCTTTACCACTAAAGCCACCTGGGAAGCCACCTTCGTGAGGTATGGTGAGCTTTTTTTTTAATTAGCACCTTTGACATTTCCAGGCTAGTCAAAAAGATGGATGGAGTGTGAAGTATTGAAAGCAAATGATGACTTAGTTTTTTATGACGGTTTCCCTTGTGTGTGACCCTACCTGATTTTGACATCAGGTTACTTAGGTTTCCATAGCCAAGAGAGGGACAGTTTGGGAAGCAGATTGTAAAAGTTAATACTTTATGCCTAACTTAAAGGTTGTAAAACGATTTTGATGGTCCAAGATCATTCCATAAAACTTAAAAATAACTGCATGTAAATGCTTGGAGAGGCTTTCACATACATTTTATTAATAGTCCTGAGAAATGGGCATGATACTCTGTTGAAGGGAAAACAGTTGGTAGTGAAACTGCTTAAGGTTCTACATCCACCTCTATTAAATGTTAGAGTCCTGTATCTAGGAAATTAGTTTCATTGTTTCTTCTAGGAATATCTCAGACTAGTTTGATTGAATGCTGGTCAAGATAAATACTTGTTAAAATGAGTAACACGTAGGAGCTCTGTTAAGTTCCTTGCATATGGAGTGTCACTGAATCCTAAACCACTTAACTATTACATGTAGTATTTGTATCAGTTCAGTTCAGTCGCTCAGTCGTGTCCGACTCTTTGCGACCCCATGAATCACAGCATGCCAGGCATCTGGTGGGCTGCCGTCTATGGGGTCGCACAGAATCAGACAAGACTGAAGCAACTTAGCAGCAGCGTCGGAGTACAAGTGATTGATACATGATATACTCTGGATCCCCACTACCCAGCAAGGGCTTCTTCGGGGTTTAAGACATACCCAAATACATAGGAATCCAAGGATAAGGATGACTCAGATTCAGCCTCGGACCTTTACCATAATCACATATGAAATAAGTAGTACTCATAGCAGGACAGGGCTATAAATGATTATATTGAGTTTCTGTTCACATCTCTTCCCAAATCTTGCTGGAAACATTGGTTAAAAGCCATTAGCTAACATTTCTCATGGGGATACCAGACAAGTATGTGTCATGAAATGAGTGTTTCTCCACATTCCTTAAAGTAGCCCAGGCTTCTCCAGTGTTCGCGATCCAAAGGACATTTCCTCAAGGTCAGTTCCACGTTTCAACACATTAAAATTGAGGCTGTTTTCCAAGTCCCAGGAAGGAGAGATTCAATAACTTACACACCTTTCTGCTTTCCTGCTGGTCTGTTCATAGAGGAGGCAGCCTGCTTACAAATTATTGAAACAGAAAAGCCAGATAATGATGCGTTTTGAGAACAGCCTCAGAAACAGTGCCTGGGTCACTCCCTCTGTGTTTTATGGATGCCTATGTCATCTGGCTGTGAGAGCTCTGGTTTCATGGGGGTGATGCAGTTATGGTCCAGTCCCCACATAGCTCATTTTAAAATATAAGGATTCCTGTATAAAGACAGATACTCCAGGAAACAGAGGGTGGCCACTGTCTGTGATTTTAAAGCTTGTAATTGCAAATAGTGTCACCTAGGATTGAAAAGTTAGAATGTGGACAATCTGTCTTCCTTCTCCATATCGCTCTGGAGATGAATTTAAGGGTGTCTTCTGAGGCCAACTGAATCACCACCCTTTGCTTCAGTGGCTATGTGAAATGTTTTAAAATTATTTTATGTTGTGTAAAAGTTCAGATAAGTCTTTACCTTCTCTGCAGTGATCTGACATTGGAAATCATCTTGCAGCAACAGAATATCGAGAGTGAGATTTGAGGTTATTTTCTGCCATGACAAAATAGGTTATATGTGTTGTTCCAATTGCATCCATGAAAAGGAAGGTTCTAGAATCTCAGATAGGACATAAATATTCAGGTTATTTATGATGAAACAGAACTCATCATTCACATAGATGCCAATGACTCTGACCTACCTTCCCTGTATAATAGGGAATCTGTTTGGTGACACATTTGGGATGCAGGGCATGTGCTTCAGAGGATGATGCAGCTGAGCAGAGTAAAGCCTCAAATAAGGAGAGAGCACCCTGTTCCTTCCCAAAGGAGACAAGTGAATGAGGGGTCACAGGTCACCAGCCAACAGTGTTTAACAGTGACCTGTATCATCAACAGTATTGAGCTCATCAGCTTTGAGTGAGAAAAGAATGTTCTTTTATCCTAAACAATTACTTCTATCAGCCACTTAAAATCTCAATCCCAAGGAAAATGATTTCAGGCAATTGTGTCCTTTGATTCATAAGAAGAAAAAAATAGAATATGAAAAATAAAACTTTTATTGAGGGATGATGAACTTAGCATAATTCTGAGGAAGGACAAACCTGTGAAAACAGTATCAAAATTGCAAAGCCCGTCTGCAAAGCAGACTCCAAGTCAGCTCAACTAAAGCTGTCATTTGAGGTGAAGCTTAGTAGCTTCTCTGTCTTATCTATTATACTTTCTAAGGCTTCCCTTCATAGAACTGTTCAACTTCAGCTTCTTCAGCATTACTGGTCAGGGCATAGACTTGGATTACTCTGATACTGAGTGGTATGCTTTGGAAATGAACAGAGATCATTCTGTCATTTTTGAGACTGCACCCAAGTACTGCATTTTGGACTCTTTCATTGACTATGAGGGGTACTCCTTATCTTCTAAGGGATTCTTGCCCACAATAGTAGACACAATGGTCATTTGAGTTAAATTCAACCATTTCAGTCTATTTTAGTTCACTGATTCCTAAAATGTCGATGTTCACTCTTTCCATCTCCTGTCTGATCACTTGCAATATACCTTGATTCATGGACCTAACATTCCAGGTTCTTATCCAATAGTTCTTTACAGCATTGGACTTTACTTCCAACACCAGTCACATTCACAACTGGGCATTGTTTTTGCTTTGGCTCCATCTCTTCATTCTTTCTTGAGTTATTTCTCTACTCTTCTCCAGTAGCATATTGAGTCCCTACTGACCTGGGGAGTTCATTTTTCAGTGTTCTATATTTTTGCCTTTATTATCTTTCATATCTCCAAGTCAGGCTTCAACAGTGTTAGAACAAAAAATTTCCAGATGTTCAAGCTGGTTTTAGAAAAGGCAGAGGAACCAGTGATCAAATTGTCAACATCTGTTGGATCATCGAAAAAGCAAGAGAATTCCAGAAAAACATCTACTTCCGCCTTATTGACTATGCCAAAGCCTTTGACTGTGTGGACCACAGCAAACTGTGGAAAATTCTGAAAGAGATGGGAATACCAGACCACGTTATCTGCCTCCCAAGAAATCTGTATGCAGGTCAAGAAGCAACAGCTAGAACTGGACATGGATAACAGACTGGTTTCAAATTGGGAAAGGAATACATCAAGGCTGTATATTGTCACCTGCTTATTTAACTTATATGCAGAGTACATC
The DNA here is from genome assembly GCA_006410675.1 of Oreotragus oreotragus. Taxonomy (NCBI): domain Eukaryota; kingdom Metazoa; phylum Chordata; class Mammalia; order Artiodactyla; family Bovidae; genus Oreotragus; species Oreotragus oreotragus. The sequence goes on from SJYX01018896.1 coordinate 48,447, forward strand.
ATGCAAAATGTCAGCTGGATGAAGCACAAGCTGGAATCAAGATTGCCAGGAGAAATATCGATAACCTCAGATATGCAGATGACACCACACTTATGGCAGAAAGCGAAGAACTAAAGAGCCTCTTGAAGAAAGTGAAAGAAGAGAGTGAAAATGTTGGCTTAAAACTCATCGTTCAAAAAACTAAGATAATGGCATCTGGTCGCATCACTTCACGGCAAATAGATGGAGAAACAATGGAAACAGTGCATCTGGTCCCATCATTTCATGGCAAATAGATGGAGAAATAATGGAAACAATGAGAGACTATTTTAGGGTAGCTAAAACTGTCAAAACTTTCCCATATTTATTTAAATAAATAAAATATCCAATTTGGCCATCGCTGTGACCACTACTGGAATGTTTTCACTGGTACATTGGAAATATCTAGCCTGTGAACTGAAAACTGATAAGCAAGAGAAGAAAATGTGTTCAAAGCCTAGTGCCCAGATGTGCCCATTCTAGTTCAGCTCATGCATTCTCAGCAGGATGTTATTATCTGGACTCCGATTGGCCTGCAGAGCTTTGGTGCTCTGTCCAGATCTTTCTTTGAGGTTGGCACCCAACTCCTAAAATCACTGCAGATGATGACTGCAGCCATGAAATTAAGATGCTTGTTCCTTGGAAGAAAAGCTATGACCAACTTAGACAGCTTATTAAAAAGCAAAGACATTACTTTGTCGACAAAGGTCCATCTAGTCAAAGCTATGGTTTTTCCAGTAGTCATGTTTGGATGTGAGAACTGGACTAGAAAGAAAGTGGAGTACCAAAGAATTGATACTTTTGAATTCTGGTGTTGAAGAAGACTCTTGAGAGTCCCTTGGACTGCAAGGAGATCAAACTAGTTAGTTCTAAAGGAAATCAGTCCTGAATATTCATTGGAAGGACTGATACTGAAACTGAAACTCTAATCTTTCGGCCACCTGATATGAAGAACTGACTCACTGGAAAAGACTCTGATGCTGGAAAAAATTGAAGGCAGGAATAGAAGGGGATGACAGAGCATGAGATGGTTGGATGGCATCACCGACTTGATGGACATGAGTTTGAACAAGCACTGGGAGTTGGTGATGGACAGAGAAGCCTGGCGTGCTGTAGTCCATGGGGTTGCAAAGAGTTGGACGTGACTAAGTGACTGAACTGAACTAAACAGCTTCCCTGGTGGCTCAGATGGTAAAGAATCTGCCTTCAATGCAAGAGATGTGGGTTTGACCCCTAGGTTGGGAAGATCCTGTGAAGAAGGTAATGGCAACCTTCTCCAGTATTCTTGCTTGGACAATCCGATGGACAGAGGAGCCTAGTGGGCTATACTCCATAGAGTCGCAAAGAGTAGGACATGACTCAGTGACTACCACACACAGAATCATATGCTGGACACTGGATAATAGTTGTTTTTCAAAACTCACTAGGACAAGAATTCCCCTTTTTCCATGTAGACTCTTTCCTGAGAACCAAAACAGGTGAACATCATTAGGAATACAAGGGAAAGAAAATGTAATACAGAAGTCAGGGTATTTGAAATTGCTAACCATGTTTGGGGTAGCATTTGGGTAGATTTCCGAGCTCTTCTGCTTCTATTTATATTGTCAGCTAAACTGCAGGAAAGTCAATGTGGTGGAACAAATGAAGTAAAAATGGCAGAGAAAGAAAATTAAATAAGCATACTCTGAAATACTCTCAGGAACAAGAGGAGCGGTGCCAAGTAATAAGCATAAACAAAATGTCAAGCTAAGGGTAGCTAAAACTGTCAAAACTTTTCCATATTTATTTAAATAAATAAAATATCCAATTTGGCCATCGCTGTGACCACTACTGGAACGTTTTCACTGATACATTGGAAATATCTAGCCTGTGAACTGAAAATTGATAAGCAAGAGAAGAAAATGTGTTCAAAGCCTAGTGTCCAGATGTGCCCATTCTAGTTCAGCTCATGCATTCTCAGCAGGTTATTACTGTCTGGACTCCGATTGGCCTGCAGAGCTTTGGTGCTCTGTCCAGATCTTTCTTTGAGGTTGGCACACCCAACTCCCAGTTGCCCAGGGCTCACAGCTACATCCCACACTGGCAACTACTTCTGCGTCCGGAACTGCTTTGCCTGAGGTGACACCTCCTGGGGAAAGTGGTCTCACAGCTACCGAGCTGCTATGGGGACTTAAGGCCAAGCTTCCTTTCCTTCTATTTAGGAGAACCTGAAGGACCATCCCAGCTCTAAAATTCCCCTTGGGGGATTTCCTTGGTGGTCCTGTGGTTAAGACTGGACCACTATAGGGGGCATAGGTTTGATCCCCAGTCAAGGAACTCAGATCCCACATGCCATGAGGCATGGCCAACAGTTTTAAATAAATAAACAGATGATAGGTAGATCAGTTCAATTCACTTCAGTAGCTCAGTCATGTCCGACTCTTTGTGATCCCATGAATCGCAGCACACCAGGCCTCTCTATTCATCACCATCTCTCGGAGTTCACTCAGACTCACGTCCATCGAGTCCGTGATGCCATCCAGCCATCTCATCCTCGGTCGTCCCCTTCTCCTCCTGCCCCCAATCCCTCCCAGCATCAGAGTCTTTTCCAGTGAGTCAACTCTTCTCATGAGGTGGCCAAAGTACTGGAGTTTCAGCTTTAGCATCATTCCTTCCAAAGGAATCCCAGGGTTGATCTCCTTCAGAATGGACTGGTTGGATCTCCTTGCAGTCCAAGGGACTCTCAAGAGTCTTCTCCAACACCACAGTTCAAAAGCATCAATTCTTCGGCGCTCAGCCTTCTTCACAGTCCAACTCTCACATCCATACATGACCACAGGAAAAACCATAGCCTTGACTAGACGGACCTTAGTCAGCAAAGTAATGTCTCTGCTTTTGAATATACTATCTAGGTTGGTCATAACTTTTCTTCCAAGGAGTAAGCGTCTTCTAATTTCATGGCTGCAGTCACCATCTGCAGTGATTTTGGAGCCCCAAAAAATAAAGTCTGACACTGTTTCCACTGTTTCCCCATCTATTTCCCATGAAGTGATGGGACCGGATGCCATGATCTTCGTTTTCTGAATGTTGAGCTTTAAGCCAACTTTTTCACTCTCCTCTTTCACTTTCATCAAGAGGCTTTTTAGCTCCTCTTCACTTTCTGCCATAAGGGTGGTATCATCAGCATATCTGAGGTTATTGATATTTCTCCCGGCAATCTTGATTCCAGCTTGTGTTTCTTCCAGTCCAGTGTTTCTCATGATGTACTCTGCATATAATTTAAATAAGCAGGGAGACAATATTATACTAAGTGAAATGTCAGACTGAGAATGATAAGTACCATATGATCTCACTTATATGCAGAATAACAAAACAAACAAACCAAAATGAAAATAGATTTATATTGATAGATACAGAGATTATTGTTATTGCTAGAAGCGAGGAGGGTGAAGAGGCAACATAAGTGAAGAAGATTAAGAGGTAAAAAATTCCAGTTATAAAATAAATAAGCCAGGGTGTGTGATACACAGCATAAAGTGTGTGGTCAGTGTAATAAATTTTTATGAGGATAGATGGTTTTTAGACTTACTGTGGTGATAATTTCTTAAATTATACAAATTTCAAATCACTATATAATAATCTGACATGAATAATACTGCAAACAAACTATATTTCAATAACATTTAAAGAATGCTGAGTGGATTTTATATGTAAATATGCAAATTATTTTTCTAATAGAAGATATCTTTTATGCTTCCTTAAAGCAGTTTGCTTTTGCAAATACGCAAGTGTTTAAAAGAACAATTCTAAAGGCACAGATGCACCAACAAGCAATGATATTCAGTATGCCCTTTTGGGTGGGCTAGCCTGAGCAGATGGACCTTCAGTCTGCATTAAAAGTCAACTGTTTTGTGCTTTTGCCAATCCAGTTTGGAAAAGTTTGAAATTCTGTCTTTCTAATAAGTGGTTCACCATGTATTTTCTGAAAATTCAAATTAAGCTGTGGTTGTTTCTAATCCTTCACAGAAAGTCCTGATGGCTAAACCTAATTTCTAAATTAAGTTTGAACTTCTTAGCTGAAATTTGCTATTTACAACTTACCTACTGACCCTAGTTCATCACATCAGCCTCAATATTTATTATGTCCCTTCACAGATTCCTCCAATCTTGTAAAATAGGCCTCTCAACCAAATCATGAATTCATTAATTTTCTGAATCTGCAATGGTACTACTTTAGCTATGTGAACAAGAGTACTTTCCCTCATGTTCTAGTCTGAATTGTCTCTCATATACAAGGCTTTCTTTGCTTACTCTAATAAAATTATTTTGCAAAACTCCTTTCATCCTTGCTGTGTATTTCTTTAATTTTCAACCTTAAAAAATAATTCTAATTCTCTTTTAGGTAACTCTTATCTACATATGACCTATTGAAATTAGAATTGTAATTCCTATACTGTAATTCTTATATTACGGAGGAAAGTAACTGGCTTAGCAAATACTATAGTCAAGACTTTTTCTGGCTAAATGAAGAAAAGACAACAAGCATGGGTCTTTGGCCTTTTACTGTCAGTTCTTACTCTCCTGGGGATTTCTTTCACTACTAAACTTTCAGTTATGTCTAGTAATTAGAGATTACTTCCTAAGTAATCCTATGTCTTCCTAAGTACTGGGAAGTTGTTCCTTGTTTTCCTATGTCTTATGATGTTTGTTTACAAACTGAATTGGAAATCAAGGTTAACACGTTCTCATTAGACTGGAGCAGTTTTTTGGTCTTGCCTAACTTACTACTTCTTATATCTAAAATGTCTCATATAATTTTGAATTAAGCATAGAGTATAGCAGATTTTTATGTCAATATGGAAGTCAAATTCTTAGAAATAGTTTATTCATATTTAAGGTTTTTCTAGTTCTTATGTTTTACAACTAAATGTTGTGTCACACAATTAAAGTTAATTCTAGGCCCAAGTAGAAACATTTGGAGAGAGCTATGAGTTACCTTTACCAAATGAATCATAATGGACTCTAGTACCTATTTCAATAGCTCAGAATTGGTTTTCTCGTATATTTCTTTCTATGTTCCTGAAGTTTTTACTTGTTTTTCCTCAAAGAAGAAGGACATGCTGAGATGGGTTGAAAGTGTTAGTCACTCAGTCATATACGACTCTTTGCAATTCCATGGACTGTAGCCCTCCAGGCTCCTCTGTCCATGGAATTCTTCAGGCAAGAATACTGGAGTGGATTGCCATGTCCTTCTCCAGGGGATTGTCCCAACCCAGAGATTGAACCTGCATCTCCTGGATTGCAGGCAGATTCTTTACCGTTTGAGCTAAGGATGGAAAAAGAGGTAGTATTTGGAGAATAAAGGTGTGAAAGGAGGGAAGAACATGAAGAAGAAATCTGAAAATAAGAATTGATTCTCTTGATTACCTGTGCATTCTCCGGACCATAGATATGAACCATTCACTTGTAGACTGAAGTGTTTTATTTAGTTCTCATAACGTTCTGCATAGTGTTTTGGAAATCTTGATACAGGTTCTAACATTGCAAAATTGAGAAATTTTACACAAAAAATCTAAGTTGTGGCTTCTTTTGGAAAAATTTTTAATTCCTATGTAAAAACAATATGCTTGAATTAGGCAGTATTTTTCTCATTAGCCAGAGCAAGAGCTCTTCAGGTTTGGATAGGTCCTACCTAGCATCAGCCTTTTCCCCTTTACACAGCTGAATTGGCCCTGAGACACTAAGTTCCTTACTCATGTACCCCAGATTAAAGTTGATGTCAAGGGGCTAAAAGTCAGATGTCCTAGAAATGTGCCTTGAGTAGTTGAAATAAAATATTTTTGTTGTACATTGATGAATAATATCATAAAGTTAAAGATTCCAATTAAAATAATTTAAAAAGCCCTATTAGATAGTACCTAAGTGAACAAGAAATTTACAATTGCCGATGTTATTAAGTTGTCAAATGTATGAATTTTTTCCTGTTTTTGTAAAACTACTAGTTGAAAAATACCTAAACACAGCTATTTAACAATGTAATTCATCAAAATTTGGGTTGAAAAAATAGAATTAGCACTCAGTTTTAACAATTTGGGAAGTAATTTGATGTATTCAGTAAGTTTCATTTCAAATACATGTCAGTGCTTTGTAAAGCCAAATGTGTTAGGTGCTAAATCGTGTCTGACACTTTGAGACCCCATAGGCTGTAGCCCTCCAGGCTCCTCTGTCCATAGCATTCTTCAGGCAAGAATATTGGAGGGAGTTGCCATTTCCTTCTCCATGGGATCTTCCTGACCCATGGATCTAACCCGAATCTCTTGCATTGGCAGGTTGATTCTTTAATGTCTGAGCCACCAGGGAAGCCCTTGAAAGTCAAAGTTACCATTTATTTGTACTTTTCAAGGAATAGATCTTGAATATTTCCACTAAGTTTATAAAAAGAATAATAAGGATTTCCAGTAAATTGTTATTGAAAAAGGAGCTATTCCTTGCAAAGTAGCTTGTGAGAGGTTAAGAGGGCAATTTTTCTTCTTTTTGGTTATTAGATCAGTCCTTCTGAAAGCAAATAAAATTTGTAATAAATGACCTTAAATAGTTCACTTTTTATAAAATGTGAAGTCTTTAAAATTTCCTTCAAAATTTAGGAAGGTTGTTTAGACTAATGGAATCTACCAGTTTATTTCACAAAAGCTGTTAGACGGCTTCCAAAGAGTAATGCCTTTTAGACATTACACAGAAGAGCGGGAAGAAGCAGTGTTAACTTTATGAAAACAATGTATCCCTGAAAAAAATTGGTTGTAGGAAGATTATGTAGTTTTATGGGAAATTATTTCACATTTGTAAACTTAAATTTTCTTCAGAATATCTTTGGCTGTTTTAAAAGATCTCTTGAAAAGTGTGAGTAGTTTATAGATAGTTTAGATAAAGGGCTTTCAGCAGATACTGCTTGGTATAGAGAATATGTATGTATTATAAATTTGGTTTTGTCTGTTTATTGCAATGAGATTATTTTCCATTAATAAGAGCTTCATTTTCATTTAGTCCTGCTATCTAAATTTATGTAAGACCCTAAATTACGTGTTTGGTGGCTTCACTCCAGACAAAAATAGTACAGTGCCCACAAATTGATACTATGATTTTTTTCTTTACTTTTTATTTTAGGGTAAAGGAGAAGAGCTGTAGAAAACGGATTCCAAATTAATTGATCATACTTGGAAATGTCAAAGCGAGGCTGATGATTTCTCAAGGTGAATGCATTGCTCTTAGAAATTATCCACTGCTCTCTTGGCTTGATTTTATCATTCTGAGTTGTTCCTCCCTGAGTAAAGGCCTTTGGAGACACTTTATTCTTAAATCAATCATATGGATAGAGTTCTTTAAAAACACTCTATTTTAGCCAATGTTATCATTACAGTTAAGAAGCAGAGTGACATTTCATGAGTTGATACTAACTTACACAATTTTTTCTTAATGGAAATATGACATGTTCTCTGTGTCCTTTGAAATCATAAAATTTATGAAATCTCCTCTCATGAGCTAGAAAAGTAGAGATTGTTTAAATTTGACATTTTCTTTCTGTTTCTCTGAAGCTATATGGTGGAATTGCAGTCTCTTTAGGGAATTAAGCTTTAAAATAGACTATTTCTACATAGTAGTGAAATCTAGCTTATTTCATATTATCCTAGAAACACTGACATCAAAGGGATTATAAAAATTATCTTGTTCAACTATCACTGCAGGCTTGTATCTTCTCCATATCACATCTGACAAGTTAAAAACTAATTTCTGCTTCAACTCACCCTGGTGTTGAGAAAGCTTTCTGCCCTGAGGCATACTCTTTCATTCCTGTATATCTATGACTGTTATAAAAGCCTTCTCTGTATAGTGTTGAAATCTGTTTTGTGTGTGTGCGTGTTTCAATTCTTTCGTCCTAGTGATTCCTTCCAAACAAGTTGTATGTGCGTGAATATATATCATTTCAGAAGTCTGAAGACAGTAAATAAATTCTTATTAGCCCCTCTTTTCATGGCTAAGCATCCTCAACTACTCCAAAATGGATATAGCTTCCAATTTTCTAATGAATTTGCTTCTTCTCCTCCAGATGATATTGATATTTCAATATTCCTCTTAAATTGTGACTCTCAGAATTTTATATAGACTCCAAGAATGGTCTCATTTATATAGAGTAACATGAGATTTTTCATTGTATCATTGCAGATTTTCTATGTCCATTTGTTCATTTTATCATTGACTTTGTTGGATGATCTCAACACATTGCTGATTGATTGTGTTTCCTGTTAAGATATAACCCCCAAATATTTCACAGGCACTAGTATTAATCTTTACCTATCTGGACCTATATTTGTATAATTTTTAAAAATCCAAGTACAGGTTCTTTAAATTTCTATTTAAGAAGTATTTACGCTGTTAGATTTGAACCATTATTCATTACGTAGAACCTTGATTGTACTCTCTAACACAGTGGTCCCCAACCATTTTGGCCCCTGGAACCAGTTCTGTGGAACACAATTTTCCCACAGACTGTGGGGTGGAGGGGATGGCAGGGGATGGTTTAGGGATGATTCAAGTGCATTACATTTATTGAGTTTTTTGAGCAGGAGGCAGAACTTGGCAGTAATGCAAGTGATGGAGAGTGGCTGTAAATACAGATAAAGCTTTGCTCACACTGCTCACCTGCTGTGCATCTGGTTCCTAATAGGCCATGGACCAGTACTGGGGGTTGGTCTAACATAATGACTTTCTTTACAAGGTTTATGAATTTACTAAATATGCTATTAAATCATTATGGACATTTTCAATAAGATAAAATAAAATGACCTAAGGATATCCAAGACCTGTTTAGTATATTTAGTATATTTCACTGCTGCTTCTTTTATTCTTTCATTCCAGCTTCCCCTTGACTTGTACTGGCTAGAAGGTTGGGAGCGGTTGATTCATCATCTTCTTTAGGCTTGGGCCCTAATATGTTGAAGCTAGTTATCATAGTTTAACTATGTATGTCACAGTCCTTGGTTCATGGACAGTTCAATCAGAGAATAGATATTCTTTGATTGGATAGAATGTTAGGTTGAGAAAAAAGAAGTCTCTTTCTCTTGCTCTGGATGATAAGACATGCAGAAGTGAGGCCTAGAACGGCTTATACCTACTTTGCTAACATGAAGGATGCCAGCCTAAGGATGAAGTCAAAACACATAGCTGACAAAACTTCTTAATAGAAGTGAAATTGAAATTCTAGTCTATCAATGTCTAAGGCTTTATCTTTCTCTAAACTTTTTCATTAAATGAATAACTATACTCAGAGAGCAAGGAAATTAATGTTAGCTACCTTAAGATACCATAATATATGAGTAGATTAATACAACAAAAAGGCTATATTTTATCCACATAATGTCTGAGGTGAGTTGTCAGAAGCTGTTCTCTGTCTAGTCACACAAGGAACCAGATTTCTTCCATCTTATTCTGCCATCATCACAATTTGTGGCAGATAGAGAGACAGAATGAGAGGAAGAATTTGGCTTGTAACTGCCTTGGTCTAGAAATAAAATATGTGGCTTCTACGCTTAATTCATTAGCTTATACTAGTCATATGGCCCCAAACTGAATACCTGGGAGACTAGGAATTGTTGAAGAATATTTTGTGAGTATGAGTGGCATCTGAAAACCAACATCCTCTCTTCAAGGAATGTAGATTTTCACAAAAAACTTAAGGAGCCACTGACCAAAAACTCTGTTTTCCATCTGCAACCATCCCAGAAGTATGGATATATTAATGGCCTGACTACTGGCTCAGAGCAGTGTGAAAACACACAAATTATAGTAATACATTCTTCCAGTCCCTATCTCTTCTTTTCATTCTGAAAGTCAAGACTAAATATTAATAACTCTTGATTCCTGGCCACATCTCCTATTTTCCCTGGTGGCTGGAAGATAAGAAATTTCTGCTCCTGTAGTTTACTATCTCATCTGTAAGTTTTTACCATACTCTAGTATGTAATCATTTTAGGCCAGGAAACTTGAAATCATTTAGAGACGCTAAATGCTATCTTATCATCTCTTTATATATCTTCAGAATCAATTGCTTTTACTAATACTCATTCAATCTTCTCCAGGCTAAAAATTATTTTTCTGGTCAAAGAATATGGAAGTAAATAGAACTTTCTAAATCCAATTTTGTGTCAGTTGTGTCACAATTTATAAGATATTGCTAGACATAGTAGAGGTGAATTCTCTTTGTTCTTGCTCTGGATATAAATATAATGTAAAAATGTTTTATTGTCCTTATGCAATTTATTCACAGTCAGTCAGGCAGTTCAGTCACTCAGTCATGTCCAACTCTTTGTGACCCCATGTACTGCAGCATGCTGGGCTTCCCTGTCCATCACCAACTCCTGGAGCTTACTCAAACTTTTGTCTACCAAGTCAGTGACGTCATCCAACCATCTCATCCACTGTTGTCCCCTTGTCCTCCTGCCTTCAGTGTTTTCCAGGATCAGGGTCTTTTCCAATGAGTTAGTTTTTCCAATCAGGTGGCCAAAGTATTGGCATTTCAGCATCAGTTGTTTCAATGAATATTCAGGTTTGATTTCTTTTAGGATTGACTGATTGGATCTCCTTGAAGTCCAAGGGACTCTCAAGAGTCTTCTCTGACACCACAGTTCAAAAGCATCAATTCTTTGGTGCTCAGCTTTCTTTATAGTCCAACTTTCACATCTGTACATGACTACTGGAAAAACCATAGCTTTAACTAGTTGGACCTTTGTTGGCCAAGTAATGTCTCTCCTTTTTAATATGCTAAGTTGGTCATAGCTTTTCTTCTAAGAAGCAAGCGTCTTTTAATTTCATGGCTGCAGTCACCATCTGCTGTGATTTTGGAGCCCCCCAAAATAAAGTCTCTCACTGTTTCCATTGTTTCCTCATCTATTTGCCATGAAGAGATGGGACTGGATACCATGATCTTAGTTTTCTCAATTTGAGTTTTAAGCCGACATTTTCACTCTCCTCTTTCACTTTCATCAAGAAGCACTTTAGTTCTTAACTTTCTGCCATAAGGGTGGTGTCATCTGCGTATCTGAGGTTGTTGATATTTCTCCCAGCAATCTTGATTGCAGCTTGTGCTTATTTCATATGATGTACTCTGCATATAAGTTAAATAAGCATGGTGACAATATACAGCCTTGACGTACTCCTTTCCTGATTTGGAACCAGTTTATTGTTCCATGTCCGTTCTAACTGTTGCTTCTTGACCTGCATACAGATTTCTCAAGAGGCAGGTCTGGTGGTCTGGTATTTCCATCTCTTGAAGAATCTTCCAGTTTGTTGTGATCCATATGGTCACAGTTTTTGGTGTAGTCAATAAAGCAGAAGATGTTTTTCTGGAACTCTCTGGCTTTTTCAATGATCCAACAGATGTTTATCCATGAATATCAGTTGATTCTGTGTTTTCTGGCACTGTTCTCACAGGCTCATGTTTCTTTCATATTTGTACTTGGCTTTATGTCACTACCCCTTTTCTGCACATAAATTTAAAAGTTAAAACCATCCAAGTAATGTTTATGGAGCCCTTGTGAATCCTCAGATCCTCTCCTTTATGACTGTTTTTGTAATTTCATAGGTGGAAATTCAATTTCAAGTGATTTCCAAACTCTGAACTTTCCCATTTCAGAGTCTAAAACTGTATGACTATTTATATCTTTCACTTACTGTCTAACATTTTCCTATCTGAAGTTTAGGGTAGCTTTTTCTCCTGATTGACACAGCCACACTATGTTTGGAATATCCTTGGTGTTTAATAAGTAATTTTTGAATGAATGTATTTGAACTAAGCAAGAGTAAAAGTCCCTCTTCATGAGAATCCTATTTTTAAAAATTGAATCTTTATATAAGTCTTTAGACAAATTTGATGATTCAGTATATCTTTTTTTTTAAATGGGAATTTCAATTTGATTTTTAAAATGACTTACTATAAGCTTTCTATTTATGGAGATTAAAATTTTAACCGTTGAGTTTGTTAAATTCTTTTGAATGAGTGTAACACATATCATCAAAGTTACAGGTTTAATATTCATATAGGCAGTTATGACTTAAGAGATAATTATGTATAATCTTGTATTCTTACCAACAATCTTCATTGGCCATCAGAGAAGCATGCCAAGAGAATGCAAATGTAATTCTGTTATTATTATTAAGGGAAGACAAACTTTGATATCTCTTTCATATCTGTTTCCCTAGTCTGTATTCACTATTTCATAACTTTTAAAAAGTTTTAATCAATCTTATTGAAATGCTTCAATATTGTTTCAGAATAAAGGGAAAATGTATGCTAACTTTAAATGTAAGTTATTAACATTGACATTAGCATCAATAAAAGAAGCAGACATTTATAAATTATAACCAAAGAATTGTTATTTTACAACAGAAGATTTTCTTTAACTTTGGAGACCACAGTTAACCAAATCTAGACTTCCCATAGATTTCTCTACAAAACCCAAGGTAGATAGCTATTATGACTGTTTGAATATTTCCAGAAGTGAAAATCCCCTTTTTGGTAATTCCTTTTCTAATCAGTCTTACTATAAATTCTTTTCATTACTTTCCTCATTTTCTTCTTTTCACAGCTATTTGTAAGGCCTCCCCAGACAGCCATTTTGCTTTTTTGCATTTCTTTTCCATGGGGATGGTCTTGATCCCTGTCTCCTGTGTAATGTCATAAACCTCATTCCATAGTTCATCAGGCACTCTATATATCATATCTAGGCCCTTAAATCTATTTCTCACTTCTACTGTATAACCATAAGGGATTTGATTTAGGTCATACCTGAATGGTCTAGCGGTTTTCCCTACTTTCTCCAATTTAAGTCTGAATTTGGTAATAAGAAGTTCATGATCTGAGCCACAGTCAGCTCCTGGTCTTGTTTTTGTTGACTGTAATGATCTAGGCCAGAGGTTGACAAACTATAGCTTGCATACCAACTCCAATAGAACAAGCTGTTTTTGTACTGCTCATTGAGCTAAGAATATCATTTACATTTTAAAATCGATTTGTAAGTACCTAAATAGCATCCTTCATACTGCCTCTTGGCTAGCAGAGCCTAAAATATTTACAATTTACGGTAAAACATCTGTCTACAATGCAGGAGACCCAGGTTCAATCTCTGGGTTGGGAAGATCCCCTGGAGAAGGAAATGGCAATCCTTTCCAGTACTACTGCCTGGAAAATCCCATGGACAGAGGGGCCTGGTAGGCTACAGTCCATGGGATTGCAAAGAGTTGGACACGACTGAACGACTTCACTTCACATAGCATCCTTCATACTGCCTCTTGGCTAGCAGAGCCTAAAATGATCTTTAAGAAACTGTTTGCCAACCCCCTCTCCAGACCAGAATGACAGAAAATAACATTTCTGATATTCTTTCCATTTTATGGCTTGTATCTCGGGGTTTAAGAAAAAGGTTACAGAAACAGTTTGGGGAAATAAAGGAGAAATCATTGTTTGCCAACCCCCTGAAGTAGAATATGGGAAAATATACTGCTAGTTATAAAAAAATATTAATTATAGGTAGATATCTAAGATCCTTTGGAGAATAATTTATGAAATAAACACAGCATCAGTACAAGAGTAAAATGATTATCATAGATTATGTTTTCCAAGGTGAGTATGACAGAATTTTCCATTCCACACAGTTTTCTTTTAATGACCTGTTGACATCCCTCTCATTGATAGATGGGCATTTGGGCATGCTGGTGACCTGAAGCCAGTGAGGCTACAGACTCAGTAGGCCAGAAATGGATCGACAGTATAATTCAAAATTCCTCTTTTGTGTTCAGTGATTTATGCATAAGTCTGTTTCTTAAGAATCACAAACAATGTGGGCCAAAGAATAAGCATAATTTTTCATCTTGAATGTTGGAGTTTGGTCTGATATAACCGTTTCTAAAAAATTAGGCGTAAGATATACACTTATAATTTGTGTCTGTAATAAAAGTAAAACAGCTTGATTGTCATTTTTTGTTACCTGTGCTAAAATGTGTCAGCCAAAATGAAAAAAATATATAAATTCTTTCATAACATTATAAAAATATTTTTGATTTATATTTGGGTTGATGAAATTTCCTGTGCTTGGAATGACAGTGATGTAAACTTCAAGAAAAGACTTTTGAGTTTGTTTTTTTTTTTTTTTGACAAGGACAAACATGACATTTTCACAAAGCCTTTGGTCTTAACCTTAGAAATCTGGCTGCTTAGGATAAAGGCAGAGCAAATGAGCAAGAAAGCTCTAAAGGTGGGCTCCTATTATTAAATGCAAATATATTCATAAAGGAATTGGCCAAATAGGAAGGTATATTCCACTTTTAATGAATTTTTTAAACATACAAATATTCTGCAGGTGTGCGTTTATAATTTAATTAACCTTTAAAGGAAGCAGTGGTTATCACTGGATATGGGCCTGGGGTGATTAGATGTTATCTAGATCTAAGTTTTCATCTTTTATTTTGCATACATGTTATATAAAATTTTAAATCTATCAGAAGCTTCCTCATTTTTCCTTTCACATCTTTGATCTTTCTGCAGAGTCACTGAAAGCTCCAAAGGCGCCATGTTTATGGTTTTGAGTTGTGAGTTGTGTTGCTAGAAGTGCTTCCATATGATGAAAATGCTACATGTACTTTTACAGACACATTTTTCTAAAAAAACTTTAAAACACTGATGAGCAATTAAAATACATTTTTCACGTAATATATTCTTATGGTACACAGTCAGAGGATGACAATTATCTGAGTAATTCAGAACAGACATGCACAAGCATCAGTGGCTCACCCCCTAAATACAGTGAATAAAAGTGTCTTACTGAATTTTTAACGTTAAAATACTCAAATATCATTGATAAAATCTACCCTATGGGTGTATACTATAGGATGTTGATCAGAGTGCTAAAAAAGCTGGTGAGTGAGTGAGTGAGATCAGTCGCTCAGTCGTGTCTGACTCCTTGCGACCCTATGGACTACAGCACGCCAGGCCTCCCTGTTCATCACCAACTCCTGGAGCTTACTCAAACTCATGTCCATTGAGTTGGTGATGCGATCAAACCATCTCATCCTCTGTTGTCCCCTTCTCCTCCTGCCTTCAATCCTTCCCAGCATCAGGGTCTTTTCCAACGAGTCAGTTCTTCGCATCAGGTGGCCAAAGTATTGGAGTTTCAACTTCAGCAACAGTCCTTCCAGTGAATATTCAGGACTGATTTCCTTTAGGATGGACTGGTTGCATCTCCTTGCTGTCCAAGGGACTCTCAAGAGTCTTCTCCAACACCACAGTTCAAAAGTATCAATTCTTTGGTGCTCAGCTTTCTTTAGAGTCCAACTCTCACATCCATGCATGACTACTGGAAAAACCACAGCTTTGACTAAATGGACCTATGTTGGCAAAGTAATGTCTCTGCTTTTTAATATGTTGTCTAGTTGGTCATAAAACTCGACATTCAGAAAACTAAGATCGTGGCATTGTGTCCCATCACTTCATGGCAAATAGATGGGGAAACAATGGAAACAGTGACAAACTTTATTTTGGGGGGCTCCAAAATCACTGCAGATGGTGACTGCAGCCATGAAATTAAAAGACTCTTGCTCCTTGGAAGAAAAAAAGGTGGTTTCACTCTTTTAATCATCATTGTTTGGATAATCAAGGTATTTGAAAAGTCAAAATTATTAATGATTTCACTAACAGTTGCTTAGAAGCTACAAAGCCCACCAAGCATTTGATTGGCTGTTTTAACTATTTAATTTGCTCATGTGTAAAGTAAACAAAAATTTTAAACTTTCTGCACAAAAATAAGATACAGGTCTGGACAAGCACATGCAACAAATTCAATCGGCCCTCCATAGCTGGGGATGCAGAATCTGCAGATCTGCAGGGCTAATTCTATTTTGACACCATTTTACACAGGGATGTGACCACCTGTGGATCTGGTATCCATTGGGGTCCTAAAACAAGTGCCCCGTGCATAACGAAGGATGACTGTACTTCTTGAGATGGCTTGAAAAAAAAATAACAAGAGCAAACTCTCTGTCTGGATATTTGAGATTAAAGTTCTCTTTAGATGGACCTATATGAATCTTATTTAATTTTTTAAACTTCACTTATGCACACAAGTGTTTGGAAGATATAGTTATTTCATATAATCTTCAAAAAATAATCTTAAATGATAAAATATGTGTTCCAATATGCTTTATGGGACCTAGAATGAGAACACTTTATATAAACCAAACTTGAAAACATTTTCACAATTTCATAGCTGTTGCCCACACCAGGATTTTCTGTTGATACAAATGAACATGATCCCTTTTGTCAGGTACAGCTGAAAGTAAAGTCGAGCTGTTATTCTGCAGTTACCAAAAGAAACTTATAGCTTATATTCATTTTCTGTCTTTCTTTAAGAAGTGAAACCCCCTTTCTGGAAGAAACATCCTATTTTTCTTCTACTAAGTTAATTTATAAGATATGAGTACAAAATGGCCAGTAAAAAAGAGGACATTCAAATGCCACATCACCTATAATGGTAATAATAATATTGCTTCTGTCAAGTGGCCGACAGATAACCTTCTATTTTTTTTTTTATCTACAAGAATTCTCTGACTTTCACTGTACTAATGATGTAGAGTTGTCAAATGAAAAAGTTAAATGAAGGTTTTTATGACATATGCAAGACTTGCATTAATAAAAGAATAATAGAGACCAAAATGGCAGATAAACCAAAGACCAATTTGAAGAAGAAGTAAAATCACTAGCTTTTCATCCCTTATCTACATAACTCATTAAGACATATTCAAACAAATGGATTGTTTTCTAACATAATTTAGAATCATTCTCTAATTCTCCTTGGCAGTGGTAACGTTTCCTTAGTGACTCCAAAGTGTCAACATGCTATTTCTCTCTCCTCTCTCTTTGGGAACCCAGTTACCTTGGCATTTTCCCTTGAAGTAATGTGTTTCTTAATTTGCCTTCAATGTCACATCTATATCTCTTCAGCAAGACTCACCATCAGCTGTATAAGAAGCTCAGTGGGTACAGGTATGATTATAGAAGGAAAAAAATATTAATGATATGACCGGAAAAAAAAAAAAAAAGAAACTAGGGTTCCTGTGCCAGTTCTGTTAATAACTACATATGGTCAACACATTTTCTTCACCTGCAAAATGAGATATTTGGTTAGATGAACTCTATGGGGCCTCTGATCTCAAATACTGTGATTTAGACAAATTACAGATTGTTCAGAAGTTGTCCTTCAGGATGATTAGTCTTCCTGATGGATAAACAGACTGAAATTGAAATGGACATAATCAGGAGAAAATGGAAGAGAAGCTATTATAAGTATTCAGGTCAAGATAACCTAGAGAGAGGAGAAAAGAAAATGCTATGGATGTTAGAGAGGAAGAATTGCAACATACCAACTGGTTGAGTGTGAGTCAAGAGAGACAGGAAAGAGAAGAAAAGGAAAGAGACACAACCCTGAGATGTGAAGTGTAGGTGACTGAGAACAGAGTAGTTTAAAAGATGGGTAGTTAAAGGTTTTCTTTCAATAATTCAGCATATCTTGATTAAAGACATATGGGTTGAAATGTCTAATAAGTAGATGGCAGCTCAGAAGAGAGTCAGGAAAAGAAAAATAGAGTTTGGTTAAGTCTTTAGACAAATTTGATGATTCAGTATATCTTTTTTTTTAAATGGGAATTTCAATTTGATTTTTAAAATGACTTACTATAAGCTTTCTATTTATGGAGATTAAAATTTTAACCGTTGAGTTTGTTAAATTCTTTTGAATGAGTGTAACACATATCATCAAAGTTACAGGTTTAATATTCATATAGGCAGTTATGACTTAAGAGATAATTATGTATAATCTTGTATTCTTACCAACAATCTTCATTGGCCATCAGAGAAGCATGCCAAGAGAATGCAAATGTAATTCTGTTATTATTATTAAGGGAAGACAAACTTTGATATCTCTTTCATATCTGTTTCCCTAGTCTGTATTCACTATTTCATAACTTTTAAAAAGTTTTAATCAATCTTATTGAAATGCTTCAATATTGTTTCAGAATAAAGGGAAAATGTATGCTAACTTTAAATGTAAGTTATTAACATTGACATTAGCATCAATAAAAGAAGCAGACATTTATAAATTATAACCAAAGAATTGTTATTTTACAACAGAAGATTTTCTTTAACTTTGGAGACCACAGTTAACCAAATCTAGACTTCCCATAGATTTCTCTACAAAACCCAAGGTAGATAGCTATTATGACTGTTTGAATATTTCCAGAAGTGAAAATCCCCTTTTTGGTAATTCCTTTTCTAATCAGTCTTACTATAAATTCTTTTCATTACTTTCCTCATTATCTTCTGTTTCTTGAATTCTGAGTCTTCTTTGATGGTTTATGTGACTGTGGTGCAGAAACATAGCATTAGTATTTTCCTGATGGAGAATATAAGGCAGAATTTCTGAATTTTTGATGTTTATGAGGAAAAAGTGAATGAGAGCTATTATAATTATGCTGTTGCAGTAGGTACAAAATTAAAATAAAGCTGAGCAAATCTGTATTAGTCATCTTATTGTTGGTAAAGTTTTAAACTTTACTCCCAATTTTTAATGATTTCTTGACTTAGAATAGAATTTTAAATTAAAAGTAATTTATCCCTCAAACTTCAAAGACATTTTAGTTTGGCTTCAAGTGTTTCAGGTAAGAATTCTGAGATCATTTGGATTGTATAACCTTCTCTTTGCTTCTCTATTAGAAACATTTAGAATATTCCTTTAATATTTGGTTCAGTAAGCAATATCAATGTATTTTAAAAACTTTCAGAATTTTATACATTTTTAACATTCAGAAATTGGAATTTTAAAAATTTCATGTGCATTAGCATCCACATGTATAAATGAAAGCATAGTCCATAACAAGACTTATACACAGATATTTATGAAAATTTTNCAATATCAATGTATTTTAAAAACTTTCAGAATTTTATACATTTTTAACATTCAGAAATTGGAATTTTAAAAATTTCATGTGCATTAGCATCCACATGTATAAATGAAAGCATAGTCCATAACAAGACTTATACACAGATATTTATGAAAATTTTATTTGTAAGGTTCAAAAACTGGAAATAAGACAAATATCATATACAGGTTAATGAATAAACAAACTGTAATATTAGAACACTATTCTGCAATCAGAAGAAATGTATTACTAATACCTATTTACAAAATTAATGATTCTGAAACTAGCTATGGTGAGTGAATGAAATCAGGGTAAAATCAGTACATAATATTAAATTCTACTGCAAATTAATCTCTAGTGACAGAAAGCAGAATAATAGTTGGAAATGGGACAGTAGAGTGAAGAGAGGAGTGAATGGGGTGAAAGACAGGTGTATTCAGTGAAATGCCAGGCTGGATGAAGTGCAAACTGGAATCAAGATTCCAGGGGAAATAACAATATCCTCAGATATGCAGATAACATTATGCTAAGGGCAGAAAGCAAGGAGGAACTAAAGAGCCTCTTGATGAAAGTCAAAGAGGAGAGTGAAAAATCTGACTTAAAATTCAACACTGAGAAAACTAAGATCATGGCATCTGGCCCATCATTTCATGGCAAAAAATAGGTAAAAAATGGAAACAGTGAGATTTTATTTTCTTAGAATAATAGTTGGAAATGGGACAGTAGAGTGAAGAGAGGAGTGAATGGGGTGAAAGACAGGTGTATTCAGTGAAATGCCAGGCTGGATGAAGTGCAAACTGGAATCAAGATTCCAGGGGAAATAACAATATCCTCAGATATGCAGATAACATTATGCTAAGGGCAGAAAGCAAGGAGGAACTAAAGAGCCTCTTGATGAAAGTCAAAGAGGAGAGTGAAAAATCTGACTTAAAATTCAACACTGAGAAAACTAAGATCATGGCATCTGGCCCATCATTTCATGGCAAAAAATAGGTAAAAAATGGAAACAGTGAGATTTTATTTTCTTGGGTTTCAGAATCACTGCAGATGGTGACTGCAGCCATGAAATTAAAAGATGCTTGCTCCTTGGAAGAAAAGCTACGACCAACCTAGACGGCATATTAAAAAGCAGATTTGGGAGAATGACATTGAAACATGTATAATATCATATATGAAACAAATCGCCAGTCCAGGTTCAAAGCATGATACTGGGTGCTTGGGGCTGGTGCACTAGGACGACCCAGAGTGATGGTACAGGGAAGGAGGAGGGAGGGGGGTTCAGGATGGGGAACACGTGTATACCTGTGGCGGATTCATGTTGATGTATGGCAAAACAAATACAATATTGTAGNTCATTGGAAAAGACTCTGATGCTGGGAGGGATTGGGGGCAGGAGGAGAAGGGGACGACAGAGGATGAGATGGCTGGATGGCATCACGGACTCGATGGACGTGAGTCTGAGTGA
This sequence comes from Oreotragus oreotragus, assembly GCA_006410675.1. Classification (NCBI taxonomy): domain Eukaryota; kingdom Metazoa; phylum Chordata; class Mammalia; order Artiodactyla; family Bovidae; genus Oreotragus; species Oreotragus oreotragus. The sequence continues at coordinate 68,923 of SJYX01018896.1, forward strand.
ACTCCGGGAGATGGTGATGAACAGGGAGGCCAGGAGTGCTGCGATTCATGGGGTCGCAAAGAGTCGGACACGACTGAGCGACAACTGAACTGGCCTCCACCCAGTAGATGCCAGGAGCACTGCCATCTTCAGGTGCAACAATAAGAAATGTCCAAACACAGGTGAATGTCCTCTAGGGGAAAGGCCAAAATCAACCCCTAAATTCATATTTCTTTTCCTTTAACATGTAAACTTATCCCATAAGGTATTCTATGTTTGATTCTATTCTGATCTCTAATTTTATGGGGGTTTTGGCTTATTTTTCTAGCTTTTGTTAAATGGAAAATATATTTTGTGTGTGCCAGTGTGTTTGTGTGTGTGTGATTGTTCCTTTTTTTCTGAGAAACTAAATGGTTTATAATCTGTTCTCCATTTTCAGTGATTGTGATGATAACTTTACATCATTCGTTGACATCTTTTCTTTTTTAAAAATCAGCTTGACTGTATATATTGATTCCCTGCTCTGAACCATGAAAAGAGTAACATGTTCATACCTCCTTTCACCTTTGACAGATGTGTAATTTTGCTAGCTTTTTAAATAAAGTTTGTTTATTGCTCATCTTATTAGAATTAGGGAGAGATTTGTTGCCCTGACTTCCCAAGCACTCTGACTACTCTTGATGGTTTCAGCCCCTCCTCTAAACCCCCACTGTCTCAACACAATGGAACAATTAAAGAAATGAAATACATCAGAACAGGGAGCCTCAAGGACCCAGGTCTATTGCTATAGCTTCCTGTTCTGTTTGGTGGTACCCAGACTAATTATAAAATTTTAAATTATCCCTGGAAAAGACATGGCTCAGAGTCCCATTTCCTATTACATAATCTCTTTCTTTCCCTCTCTATCTCACTGGAAGTAGACATGCCTCAAATCCATCTGCCAATAGACAAGGAATACATGCACACAATATCTAGTGAAGAATGGTTTACAAGGTAATTATCTGCCCCACATAACATTAGCATACAGCCAAATATGTGATGCTTTTACTGGAAACAATTTTAATCTTAAGAAGAGACTCTCTGAAGTCTCTAGCGACATCACTCTTGGATCTGGCATTGTTTTTGTATCGGGCATTAAAACTTGTACAAAAGTACGCTGTGCTGTACTTAGGCATTCAGTCGTGTCCAACTCTTTGTGACCCCATGGACTGTAGCCCGCCAGACACCTCTGTCCATGGAGATTCTCCAGGCAAGAATACTGGAGTAGTTTGCCATACCTTCTCCAGGGGACCTTGCTAACCCAGGGATCAAACCTAGGTCTCCATCATTGCAGGAGGATTCTTTACCAGCTGAACTATCAGGGAAATCCAAAAGTATAGATGCTTCAAAACAAACGTGATAAGAAACTCATAGAATAAGTAATACAAAGAACGCAGGGATCCAGCTCAGAAGATATGAATATTCTGTCAGTGAGAAAAAGAAAGAAAGGAATTACAGAGGAAATTTTCAAATGCTTTCTAATATTAAGAAGCAAATGCCCTCAAGACACTGTTGAGATTAAGAATTTGGGTTCTAGAGTTATTTAAGGAATGTGATGATTTGCAAAGCCCTAACAAAAAGTTAAGCAATGTATGTCTTAACAAAAAAGAAGGTAATGTAAATAGCAGGATGTAATCAAATAATTACTTTGTTTATTCTGAAAACAGTGTAATTCAAGAAAGCCCCATCACATCCATCTTTTCTCCAGTGTACTCTTTATAGTTTCTGATATTTCAAGTCAGAAACAACACAGGGAACTCTACTCAGTACTCTGCAATGCTATATAGGAAAAGAATCTAAAAAAAAGACTGGACATCTGTTTATGGGTAACTGATTCACTTTGCTGTACACCTGAAACACAACATTGTAAATCAACAATAACAAAAATTGTTAAAAAAAAAAAAAAAGAACAAATTCAAATGACACATATCTGATTTTTAAGGTAAGAACTGGATTTACTTAGGGAGAAAGACAATCCACACAGTGGGCCATCTCAGAAGGTGAGAGGCTCAGATATAGGGACTGGTTAGTTTTTATGGTCTGGGTAATTTCACAGGATAAAGAGTGGGAGGATTATTCTAACTATTTGGGAGAAGGGACAGACTTCCAGGAACTGGGCCACTGCCCACTTCTGGCCTTTGATGGTTGGCCTCTGAACTGTCATGGTGCTGGCGGGTGTGTCACTAACTTGCTAATGTACTACAATGAACAGAGTCCAGATTCGATTTCCTGTCTGATCTTTTAGTCCAAGTTTTGAAATTTATAAATCCATAAACACTATGCCTGTAGTCATTTCCAAATTTAACTTTACTAAAAACCATCACTCCACATATAAGTGAAAACATATAGAACAAATAAAGCAAAACAGAAACAGATTCACAGACGCAGAGAACAAACTAATAGTTGCCAGAGAGGAGGGGTTGGGGGAATGAGCAAAATTGGTGAAGGGGATTTGGAGGTACAAACTCCAAATATTATTTATTTCAGTATAAAGTAAATAAGTCACAAGGATGTAACACATAGCACAGGGACTATAGCAATAATACAATAATTTTGTATGGTGCATAACTTAAAAAAATCTAATCACTATGTTGTACACCTAAAACTAATTTTTTAAGTCAACTATATTTAAATCAAAAATAATTTTAAAAATTCATTACTAATCTAAGTTGAAACATCCTTTGATCCATTTATTCCAATGATTTAAAAACTTAATTTCTTTAGCTCTTCAATATTCCCACTATATCCAGTGGCAGACAACCTTCAAGTTATGTAAAGTATTTTAAATATTTTTATATCATTAAGAACAGGAGAAAAATATTATTCCAAACTTTTTAAATGATGAACAAAAGAAAATATAAAGAATATACAAGCTCCCTTCCTACTTAAATATGAAATCCAATGTGATATTCCAACCCACTCCAGTACTCTTGCCTGGAAAATCCCACGGATGGAGGAGCCTGCTAGGCTTCGGTCCATGGGGTCGCGAAGAGGTGGACAAGACTGAGCGACTTCACTTTCACTTTTCACTTTCATGCATTGGAGAAGGAAATGGCAACCCACTCCAGTGTTCTTGCCTGGAGAATCCCAGGGACGGGGCAGCCTGGTGGGCTGCCCCGTCTCTGGGGTCACACAGAGTCGGACACGACTGAAGCGACTTAGCAGCACCAGTAGCAGAATAAAAAAAGGCAAACTTGTCTATTAGTTTCAGGTACTAAAAATATCATGAAGCATTGAACATCATTTGATCTATTTATGCAGCTTTTGACAGAAATCAATCTTCAGGTTTAATCCTAAACCCTCAGACCAAAAATGGCAATGAATGAATTTTTTAAGTAGAAACAGACAAGTCCATTCTTACTAAACTTCTTGACTGCTCTAAAGTAAAGCTAGGTTTTAATAAAGAGAAAAGTTTGCAAAAGAGCACATACAAACTTTAAAGTGGAAAGGGGGTGACATATGGGAAAGAAAGATAGCCATGATTTCTTACATAAAATATGTCTTTAGGGTTATTTCAGTTCAGTTCAGTTCAGTCGCTCAGTCGTGTCCTACTCTTTGTAACCCCACGAATCCCAGCACGCCAGGCCTCCCTGTTCATCATCATCTCCCGGAGTTCACTCAGACTCACGTCCATCGAGTCCGTGATGCCATCCAGCCATCTCATCCTCTGTCGTCCTCTTCTCCTCCTGCCCCCAATCCCTCCCAGCATCAGAGTCTTTTCCAATGAGTCAACTCTTCGCGTGAGGTGGCCAAAGTACTGGAGTTTCAGCTTTAGCATCATTCCTTCCAAAGAAATCCCAGGGTTGATCTCCTTCAGAATGGACTGGTTGGATCTCCTTGCAGTTCAAGGGACTCTCAAGAGTCTTCTCCAACACCACAGTTCAAAAGCATCAATTCTTCGGCACTCAGCCTTCTTCACAGTCCAACTTTCACATCCATACATGACCACAGGAAAAACCATAGCCTTGACTAGGTGGACCTTAGTCGGCAAAGTAATGTCTCTGCTTTTGAATATACTATCCAGGTTGGTCATAACTTTTCTTCCAAGGAGTAAGCGTCTTTTAATTTCATGGCTGCAGTCACCATCTGCAGTGATTTTGGAGCCCNAAATATGGAGCTGTAAAGCAGCAAAATGCACACAAGAAATTTTACAGAGACACAAGTACTTCTTTGGAGTCAAATAAATTAGTTGGCCCCCATTGAATAAACACAATTTATGCTTTTTAGATTACTCTTCTCCTGGCTATCTACAAAAAGGGCAACACCTTCAAATTTTAAGATTAAGTTGTCAGTTCTTAGGGCAGATTCTCCTACTCTTAAATTTCCAGAAGAGGAGGGACAGTTGGGGCAGCGCTAACTTCTTTACCACATGGAACTGTTTGCAACAACTCAGATTTTCACTGTCTGGGGGAAAAAAACTGGATGTTGAGCATGAGTGAACAAAATCCTGACAAGCACGTAAATCAAGTATGATACTACATTTTGCATCACATGAATGAAGTATGAGCCTATATAGCATCATATAGTTTCATCATATAGCATTTTTCTCATTGCTTAGCTTTGCAATACTAGATTTTGAATTAAATGAATCACTCATACTTGATTCATGTGATTCAAAATCTAGTATTGCAAAGCTAAGGCAATTAGGGAGATAGTTTTGAAGTGATGTTAGTCTTTGTCAAGATTTCTAAGTCCCCTAAGAGTATTTGGTTAGAAAACTGCTAAAGCGTAAGTACAGCAGGAGAAACTACAGAAAAAGTGAAAGCCATAGAAAGACATAATTTTTAAAAAATCACCTCACCTGTCAATTTACTCTGTGAACATGTAGTAAAATTGAAACTAAAGGTCACAGGCTGCTTCAGATGCACAGACTTAAAAATTAAAGAAAGTCATCACAACTTGGTTTATATTCATTACAGTCATTTCATTCAGGAAATCTCTAAAAGACAAGTGGAAATTGTGAGCCATGAAAGATGAATTTTTGTCACCTTGGCCCTAGAGTGGCTTGAGGTCAGAGAATTAAAGCTATCATAAGTTGATAACAGTTTGTGCACCCCTTTTCTTGAGGAAAGTGGACGTGACTGTCTAGAATTTTGTTCTACTGCTTTATAAACCAGGGTGTGTGTGTGTCTGTTTGTCCTTGAAAACTACTGTGTCTCTTCATCAGAATAAACTCCCTAAGGTTGTTGTTCAGCCACTCAGACATGTCTGACTCTTTGCGACCCTGTGGACTGCAGCATGCCAGGCATCCCAGTCCTTCACCAGCTTCCGGATCTTGCTCAAATTCATGTCCATCAAGTAGGTGATGCCATCCAACCACCTCGCCCTCTGTTATCCCCTTCTCCTCCTGTCTTCAATCTTTCCCAGCATCAGGGTCTTTTCTAATGAATCGGCTCTATGCACGTGATGGCCAAAGTACTGGAGCTTCAGCTTCACCATCAGTCCTTCCAACACCACAGTTCAGAAGCATTAATTCTTCAGCACTCAGCTTTCTTTATAGTCCAACTCTCATATCCATACATGACTACTGGAAAAACCATAGCATTGACTAGACGGACCTTTGTCAGCCAAGTGATGTCTCTGCTTTTTAATATGCTATCTAGGTTGGTCATGGAGAAGGCAATGGGACCCCACTCCAATACTCTTGCCTGGAAAATCCCATGGATGGAGGAGACTGGTAGGCTGTGGTCCATGAGGTTGCGAAGAGTTGGACACGACAGAGCAACTTCACTTTCACTTTTCACTTTCATGCATTGGAGAAGGAAATGGCACCCCACTCCAGTGTTCTTGCCTGGAGAATCCCAGGGACAGGGGAGCCTGGTAGGAGGCTGTCTATGGAGTCGCACAGAGTTGGACACGACTGAAGTGGCTTAGCACCAGCAGGTTGGTCATGGCTTTTCTTCCAAGGAGCATCTTTTAATGTCTTCATTCTCCATCTGTAGTGATTTTAGAGCCCCCCCCCAATAAAGTCAGTCACTGTTTCTATTATTTCCCCATCTATTTGCTATGAGGTGATGGGACTGGATGCCATGATCTTCGTTTTTTGAATGTTGAGTTTTAAGCCACCTTTTTCACTCTCCACTTTCACTTTCATCAAGAAGCTCTTTAGTTCCTCTTTGCTTTCTGCCATAAGGGTGGTGTCATATGCATATCTGAAGTTATTGATATTTCTCCTGACAATCTTGATTCCAGCTTGTGCTTCATCCAATCTGGCATTTCTCATGGTGTACTTGTATTTAAGTTGAATATGCAGGGTGACAATATACAGCCTTGACATATTCCATTCCCAATTTTGAACCAGTCTGCCTTTCCATGTCCAGTTCTAACTGTTGCCTCTTGACCTGCATACAGAAGACAAGTAAGGTGGTCTGGTATTTCCATCTCTTAAAGAATTTTCCACAGTCTGTTGTGCCACACAGTCAAAGGCTTTAGCGTAGTCAATGAAGCGGAAGCGGATGTTTTTCTGGAATTTTCTTGCTTTTTCTATGATTCAACAGATGTTGGCAATTTGATCTCTGGTTTCTCTGCCTTTTCTAAATCTAGTTTGAGCATCTGGGAGTTCTCGGTTCACATACTATTGAAGCCTAGCTCAGAGAATTCTGAGCATTACTTTGCTAGCATGGGAAATGAGTGCAACTGTGCAGTAATTTGAAGATTCTTTGGCATTGCCCTTCTTTGGGAATGGAATGAAAACTGACCTTTTCCAGTCCTGTGGCCTGCTGAAAACACTGCTGAGTTTTCCAAACCTGCTGGTATATTGAGTGAAGTACTTTAACAGTATCATCTTTTAGGATTAGAAATAGTTCAGTTGGAATTCCATTACCTCCACTAGCTTTGTCTGTAGTGATGCTTCCTAAGCCCCATTTGACTTTACACTCCAAGATGTCTGGCTCTAGGTGAGTGATCACACCATCACGGTTATCTGGGTCATGAAGATCTTTTTTGTATAGTTCTTCTGTGTATTCTTGCCACCTCTCCTTAATATCTTCTGCTTCTGTTAGGTCCATACAGTTTCTGTCCTTTGTTGTGCCCATCTTTTCATGAAATGTTCCCTTGGTATCTCTAATTTTCTTGAAGAGATTGCTAGGTTAGGGGTGACTATTTTGTACATCATAGAAAATGGGGTAATGTATGTTAAAGGATTCACTTTCCAGCTCTCTTCACATCCCTCCTGATTCCTCTTGAAATGATAAACCTTTCAGTATCTAACTTGACTAATTACTTCCTCTATGTCCTTGACATTTAATCTCTCCAATCCTTTGTTTTTCAATCTGTAAACTGGGGATGAAAATATAACTTTACATACATGTTAAAATCAAAAGCGACAAATGAAAATGTACATTTTACTGCCAAGATACATCATTTTAAAAGGACAAAACTGTAAAAATCAAGAAAAAATGAGGGAAATGTATTAAGAGAATAACATGAATTGAAAATCTTTCTTCCTCATCATTATTCTATATTTCTTGGTATGTAGCACATAAGTTTTCAAATCTTAACCTCACCCAGCAGTTCTGAAAGAGAAAAAAATACTTTGATAATACATGAAACATCTACATGAGAAATAATGCTATATCCAAGAAATCACAGAAAAATGAAGGTAAATGTTACAGTAAATGACTGCTCTAATTTTATAGGTCCTCTAACCCAAACTAGACTCCAGATCTCAGCTTCATTATCTCTCATTTCCTTTTGGTCTAATTAATCAAAATCCTTCCTAGGTATTCATGTCTGGCCAGTATGTCTTCCTGAATATGAATAAGTAATAGAATACCATTCGATGTTTGAAATTATGGGGGTAATCTCAAAGACAGAAATAGATGACTGGCAAAAGGGAAGGGAATGCCTGTTAAATATATTCACGAAGATGTCAAAGCCTTATAAAGCCAGTATCTGGGGAAGAGAAAGATGTAGGACGACATCTTCTCTGGTGAACTGTGTTTCTCTAAATCATCGCCATGATGGACAACAAAGGTTTGTCACAGAATGGTATGTGCTAATTAGAAATTTTAGGAAATATTCCCTTAGTCAGAAGTTTCAGGATTACAGAGTTTAGAAGAACTAGCTAGTCACTGCTCTAGAAGTCAATTGTATAGGACAGTGGTTCCACGTACAATAAGACAGTGGTTCTCAAATGGAGGAATGTCTTCCAGAGATAATTGGTTAATGTCTGGAGATGGCTTTGGTTGTCTTAATATGGGGCAGGGGTGTTAGTGGTACCCAGTAGGCAGAGAGCAGAGATGTTGCTAAACATATAATGCACAAGTCAGCCCCCAGAACAAGTACATATCCAGCTCAAAATGCCAGCCATGCCAAAGTTGAAAAACCTTGGTCAAAAATAAGACCAAAAGTGTCTCTTGAGTCCAATTCATCACAATGACAGAAAGTAGAAACAAACATTTTCTAGTTCCCTCGTCTCTTACGTGGTGTGGCCAAGATGAGTCAATCTGATGAAACTTTTAACTCTGAAGCCATAATACAGATAATGACAATAGAGTTGTCTCCTACAATATTTTGTCAACTGGGTTTAGGACAAATAACATCTTACAAGTAAAAACAGGCTCGTAATAGCTAATTGCCTTTACTTTCTCAGTTGACATTTCCAAGAAAAAGTAATTGCAGATAATGAATGAGAACTTGGGAGCTTCTCAGGTGACTCAGTGGTAAAGAATCCATCTGCAGTGTAGGAGACTCAGGAGACACAAGTTTGATCCCTGGATTGAGATGGTGTCCTAGGGAAGGAAATGGCAACCCACTTCAGGATTCTTGGCTAGGAAATCAAATGAACAGAGGAGACTGGTGGGTTACAATCCAGGGGGTCATAAAAGAGTCTGACATGACTTAGTGACTAAACCATGATGAGAACTTACAGTGTAACACACAGAACTCCAATTAATGCTATGTGGTGACCTAAATGGAAAGGAAATCCCCAAAAGAGGGGAGTTTATCCATCCATCCATCTAT